>JABSTQ010007042.1:0-54479 GCA_013358835.2 Ixodes persulcatus | reverse complement strand
AATTATTAATCACCCATTCTGTATATTAATTAAGCCGCAAGTATAAAATAAGAACATCGTACACTGGTAAAAAAAAAAAGAAAAAAAAGACAACAATTTATTGACAGCTGACAGTGCGCCTTCGGTAGCTCTGTCAGATAGAGAGGTTTGTTCTTTGCGAGAACAGCCTCGTCCTGTCGTGTTGCGAGTTTATTTGCGAGAATAGCCTCGTCCTGTCGTGTTTGTTGTCTTCACTCCAGCGTCGTCGTTTGAGCGGAAGTTCATCATGTATTCACCAATGTTTGTTTGCAAACAAGCTCGCTATCACCCCCTATCGGCGGACCCCTGCGCGCTTCCGGTTTTCCTCTTCTTTTCCATTGGTGTCGCATCCTTTTGTTATATGTACTACTTTCTACAATGCACTAATCTTCTTACAAACATATTACAGAAACTTCTCTGAACGAAACTCGTCTTATACCGGATCACTGTGCGTTTCTGAAGAATAAATATATACACTACCGGAAGTCCACTGGGGCACAAAATACTGTGGCGCCCTCGAGGTATCAACTCCCGCCGAATATGGTGAATAACGTTTACCAACTCGCCCTATTCGCTACATTACACAAGACTGCTTATTATATAGGTCACGAGTAACAACGCTGACAGTGTGCAGCTCTGAATGTCACGGGTGGCTCGCCGTAGAAAGGTACTATTAGTGTCACTAAATAAGCTCATTTAGTGGCTCGAGGTACTATCACACAAAGGAAACGTGTGGAAACACCAGCACGAACGGCTAGGAAACGTGCATGTCTGCAGAAGAAAGAAGCCTCGATATCCTACTGACTGTTTTATCCTGTGTTCAAAGGTAAACAAAAACTTCAAAGAGAATGTCAGGCACCGCGTTGTTGCGCATGCACTTTCGGATTTTCGGCATTTACAGTTTTGATCTTTAGGTTTAAGGCAGACATTATTAAGTTTTCGAACCCAATAAGCTTAACAAATATTACAAAAAAGAATATTTTCTTTTTTACAAAGCTCACGAATTTTAATGTTAATAAATTGATATGGTTACGCATGATCGACCAACCTCCATATAAAAAGAAGAAAAAAAACATTGGTGAGCTTTTCTCCGCATACGCTCAATGGCCGGTGAGCTTTTCTCCGCATCCGCCGGTTTCGCGGTGAGCTTTTCTCCGGTGAGCTTATCTCCGGTGAGCTTTTCTCCGGTGAGCTTTTCTCCGGTGAGCTTTTCTCCGGGATTCACCGAAACGACCACGTCCCGAAACGACCGCGTACCGTTATCTCCGCACCGAAACGTCCGGTTCTTCATTCCATCGAACGCATTTTTCACCGCCCTAACTACTTTTCGAAAAATGTAATTTATTCTAAATGCTATGCAAGATTCATTCCACATCCGTTGGATATTGAAACTTGTTGGACGTTCAGGCCCGTTGGACATTCCGTCTCGGTTGGATCTTTCGTCTCGTTGGACATTCAGGCACGTTGGACATTCCGCCTCGATTGGACCTTTCGTCTCGTTGGACATTCAGACTTGATGGACATTCTGTCTCAATTGGATCTTTCGTCTCGTTGTACATTCCGTTTCGCCTGTCACGTGACCGATTGGACATTCAGGTTCGTTGGACATTCAGTCTCGTTGGACATTCAGGCCATAAGCGCCCGCTGTCCACCTCTGCTGCACAAAGCAGAGGGGGAAGAGGAGGGAGGGGAGGGGAGGGGGCTGTAACGCAGTCGTTCGTTCAAGCCTTTTGGGGGTGACTCTATGAAAAAAAAGAAAAGGAGGACGAACAGAATTAGCTGGTAGCCGAAGGTTTGTTTCGCCTTCGAGAAGCGAGATAATGTCGCCTTTTAGCGGATGTCTCTTTTGGTCAGAAAAGTTTTCTTTTTTGTAAGTTTACTGTGACGGATGCTCGTTCCGTGCAGCGATAACAGGGGTGGAACGGCTGCGCCATTTTGCCCCCTACGCATTTGTCTGCGCCATCCTGCGCCATTTTGCGGAAACTGCGCCACAGCCAATACCTCGCGCCATTGTGCTCCAAATCGCACAACGTGCGCCAAAAAATTATATTTTGTCTTGGTTTCGGTTTTTATCGACTTGATTGGCAACAATGAGCGCGTTTGGCTTGGTCGGCCTTGCAATTTTTTGTTCCGTTTATTTTCCCTGTGTATCCCGAGTCGGAAGCGCGCGAAAAACTCGGGAGTCGGATTCCAAGCGCTGCATCACCTGCGACTGGATTCTTATTCTTCAACCATAAGCGGTTCAGCAAGTCGGCCGAGGTAAGGTCAGATTTCCTGAGGCTCTGCGGCCCGGGTTCCGGACGTCAACCAGTTAAAAACACATTAGCAAAAGATTCCTTTTAGTGCTTCATCATTACAAGTTGGAACCGCATTCCTGCAAGATGAATTGTGATTTGATTGAACTGAAACGCGGTTCGATCCAAAACCTTGCCGGCCAGCAGATCTTCTCGGCGTACTTTATAATCTTGCTGCGGCTCATCGCTTCGAATACGACAACTCCGTTAATCGTAGTCTGCTGCTTCGATATTGAGTTGTACAATAGGATAAACTCAAAATTTGTTGCCCTGTTCCTCCGCGCAATTCCACGTACGTTGCTTACGCACGTCACGCGGTTCACACATATAATTACTATGTCAAGCACGTTGGAGTTGTGCTATAAGCACTGCTGGTTTGCATTTTGAGCAGCTGAAAGCCACTCAGAAAATATCGAGGACACTATCTTCAGAAACATATGGTACTTGCTTTTTGGTTCTCACTAAGGCCAAGTTTTCGCAACTGTTACACTGTTATCCCATCTATACCTAGGTTCCGAACCACTCATGTTCATCTGTGCTGCTAAGCACAATTGAAATTGCTCCTTTGCTTGTCTACGACACAAGCTGAAGTGCAGTGAAATCTGATCTGAGCTGCTCCTAGCCTGCTCCAGAATGTAGTTTTAGCTGCTCCCAACCTGCTCCAAAACAGCTGTTTCAGCTGCTCCCGTGGCTGCTCCCAAGTACATTTCGTGAGTTCCACCCCTGGATAAGCTTGTACAGGATTTTGAGATGGATGGGTGAATAGATGGACTGATAAGTGGAAAACCCACCGCTTTAGGAAATCGAAGGTTCAGAAGTCTTAGCAGCAAGATACGGCATTGCCTGGGCATTGCGTGCTCAAGCGCAAGTAGTTGCCCCTCGAGTAGAGAAGCTAGATCCTCCATTGTGCTTAGTGACCTAAATTTAGTTCTCCTAACGTCTCCAGGTTTATGCAAAGTATTGCTATTCTAAACGTCAGATCAGGCGTCGTGACTTTTTCCCAAATACCTAATGTATTTCACCAGTTTTGGTCAAAAGTAACGGGTAACGAGTAACGTAATTTGATAGCCGAGACCGTAGGAAAGTAACAAAAATACTTTACTCGTTGGTCATTCAGAATACTAACGAGTACGTTACTGCGTTAGCGAAAAATGTATCGCGTTACCAGTAACGTCGTTACTACTAACGCGTTACCTCCAACACTGCATAACATCTACATATGTGCAATGTCTCAAATGGCTGTCATTGTAGCGTTAGCTTTCAATCAAGTGATTTGTCAGTTTAAATGCACGATCTTAACAAAATGACTCCTCGGTAAAAATAAATTGACAAAACGAGATTTACTAGAAGCTTGCCTATGTTTCTTCCTTGTTTTTTTTTTAATTTTAATTCTGTAAAATGATTTCTCTTCGGGCTTTTCTTTGCTTTTTATTTAATTCAAGTTTGGCTTTTTAATTGTATGCCTCTTTAGAATGCTACATTTCTTTTAGCATTAACTCTGTAAAGACTCGTAGTCATCTATACTTTATATGCTGGGAGCATTGACTTCTTCACTATAATTACGAAAATAATAAAAGGGGTGCTGCTGCTGATTTTATTAGGCCTGATAAAGTCCAGGGTGTGAACAAAATCAAATGGGTGCAGGACTGCACTTGATTTTTTTGAAAGATGAAAGAATCCGAATAGAAAACCTGTAAGTTCATCTCAAGGAAGAAAATAGGACAGCAATGGTGCCTTTGATGGTTCTCCAAGGAAGTAGGACAAGGCATTTTTCTAGACTGTCAGTTAAAGTTTGAATAAAATATGTAAAATAAAAACATTAGTTAGGTAAAAGTGAGCGTCTTCGTGCTTAGCCCAGGACCAAAAAGAAATAAGTACACTTTAGTTAGCAGCATTAAAGCTTGGGATGAAAAAGTCAAATTTGTTTTTGTTTTTTTTTTTTTTTTTTTTACGTGCCAAACCAACGACGGGCATCAGGCACGCCCCAGCGGGGTACGGAGGATTAATTTCGACCCCCTGGGGATCTTTTGGCGCACAACTGAAAGCTCGGTCAAACGGCGCCTTCTCCACAATAAGACTCCGTCAGATTGCGGGCACCTCGGCCGGGAGTCGAACCAGCCACCTGGGCATCGAAGACTATGCCAGGCGCAGTATTTGTAATCGTCCGCGACAAATGCAAAAACATCTTATAAAGAGAAAAAAAAATGACAAGGTTCTAGTGAGACAGCCAACCTAAACGAAAGCCCAATAAAGGGGCTGTCCAACAATAATAGGTAGGAACGTTTTTCACTTTACAACATCTTACTGGCACTAGTGGGACCCAAGAATACTCGAACGTAACGCCACTGACCAAGAAGCGTCTTCGTCGCGGTAGAATTTCAAGAATAGAATTGGACCTTTTCTTGCAGTCTCTCATACACAAAACTTGATGACGGAGCTGTGGGGACAATGCCAAAAATGCGATCCCCAGGCGTGCGTCATCAAGTTATGCGATCCCCGCTGTGACGATATTTAAATGCTGCTGATACAGTGGACACGAAGGCTGCGTAGGCATTCGATTTTGGCTCGTGACAATCAATGTCTCGACATGTATTCAGGTGGTGGCTCGTGGAATAGCCGAACCTTAACAATGCATGGAACTCAGCGCGCGCCCTGTGCTCTGCCAACCCTAGCGCGTGGCTATGTTAAAAATATTGGCGGCATATAATCGGCTCCGGATCACGTGGCCGCCTTTTCTGGCTGCGAGTTGAGGGGGTAAACGGTGTTCGTTTTTCTCGAATTTTTTCTGCGACTGCCACTGCGTAGAGATAAAAAGCAGCCTGTGTTTCTTAGGTAATAAATATCCGGGAATATTCCTAAGCTGTATTTATTTAAAGTAGAAAATTTGTTGCATCGCCCCTTTAAGCTATGAAGCGGTGTCGGGAGCGTCGGAAGTCCTCACATTGGGTTGTGCCGGGCTTCCGCTAGATGGCGACACCCCAAACTTCTCGCAGCGAATTGAAAAGCATTTCATTATCGCAAAGGGTTCAATCTGAAAAAGTTCGGTTTTTGTTTAGATAGGATGCAGTTCTTATCGTTGTGGCTGTCTTAAGACTGGTCCGGATAGCTGCTTTTGACTGCGTTGCGCAGGTTGGCGTCGAGGTACAACCGTGAGTGTCCGAGATATTTGTGCTTCGAATGAAGCGTGGCAACCAACAGAAGAAGTAGCTTGCAACTCGGCCTACGAAGCACAGATTTCGGAATAACTCCGCAACGCACCGCAGTCAAACGCATGTGTCTGAACCAGACTTGTGCCTATCTCAAATACTCTTCTCAAGATACTGTTTTTCAATTACTTTTGGAAGTAACTTGGTATCTTGCAGATACGTTTGATCGTGAGTATTTGCTACTTGATCTTAATTACATTTCCCAGTAGCTTGTACTCATCGTCTCAAGTACATTTTTGAATATTTGCGAAAAAACGAAATTGCCGCTGGAATTCTTTACGGAAATAATAACACGCACACCCCGGCGCAAAGTTGAACCGATCGCAAACTTGAAGAGGAAACGACCATACAACGAGCAGGAAACAAGCGCAGAACCAAAGATGGAAACTCAAAAAGCCAACGAAACAACAAATAGGAAGAAATAAAAAGAGGATATAAACAAAAACACGCAGCATTTTATGGGATTTTTTTTTTTTATATTTGACCCTGCTGCGGCAAGAATTGCGATAGCCCGACCCTTTCATGAGCAAAGCGATTGCAACGAGGCCGAAAACAAGCTACGAGAGAGATGAGCTTCAAAATGCGAACAATAATTCCTCCCAAAGTTATATGCCTTTTTGAAGGGGTTCCTGGAGCTTACTATGAAGAATAAAATAATCGACAGCCGGCGAGAAAGACATAGTTATTTCTTCGTGTCTAGCTGTGCCTTTCTTTTTGAAGTTTAGCCATCTTTAAATACAGCGTTTGGGGTACCCGACTTGAAGAAGGTGCGGTACGTGCCATGCCTGTACTCTATGTCAGCCCTCCTTGTTATTCAGTCATTCTTTTGCGTATAATTTAACATTTGTTTAAAGTCAACTCCGGATATGGTGACTCGTGGCGCTTAGTAACACAGTGCGTTCAAGGTGTTCACGATAAAACCACCAAAAGATGTGATTATCAGCCAAAGGACTATAGGTAGAGTTTCATCTTTTTGCTCATTTCTCTAAAAATATATTGTAACATGCACTACTGATGTATACTCCTTGTGGGCTGCATTGATTAGAACTGCAATTTTATTTTGTTAGCTTCTGTTGCTTGCAGATGAAGCATTTTAGCATCACTGAAGTCCATGAAAATTACGCAATGCGGAATATCTTTGGAAGTAGTTGAATTATATTTCGAAGTATTTGTGCTCTATATACTCAAGATATCGTGCGGGGAAAGTAACTCGAGTAGTACTTTAAATACTTTATGAAGCAGGTATTTAATAACTTAACTCAAATACCTTTTTCGATTATGTTGTCCAACACTGGTCTGAACCATGATCCAGTGTTGGACAAAATAGTCGATAAAAGTATTTAAAGGAGTTCGGAAACGAAAATTGAAATATTTCCTTTGGAAATGAGTCAAGCATGACGGACAATAACCGTAAATGATAATCGCACGTTTGTATTTTGAACGACTGGCTATATTTTTAGGGGCGAAGCTCCTTAGGGTCTAGCCTTGTCCGTCCGTCCGTCCGGCGTCTGTGCTCACAAAAAAAAAAAAAAATGTTTGCGCAGTCGACAAGATTCGCACCTGTGCGGGGAGACCCCAATGGATTTCTAGTCCATCGCCTTAACCACTCGGCCACGACTGCGGGACGAGTAGGGGGCTCTGAGATGATGTAGTAACTCAAGAGCTGGGGATGTCATGGATGAAACGTTGCATGTAGCCGCTCAACGTCTATGCAGGAGAGGGCGCTGCGGTCAAATGCGTATATAATCGCGTTAAACTTTGCATGCATTGCTCTGCATTTCACCGATCATAAAGCAGTAATAATAAGTCGAAACGCAACCCAGAACTCAGCACTACCCATGAGCAATATAAAACAAATCAGCACCATCAGCACTAGATATGAACAATAAAATCAGTATCATCAGCACCACCAGAGCTTCGCCTAAATCAACATCCTTCACCACGTGGAGATGCCGTCATTTTTTGTTCCAAACGGTGCACTCGAGCAAGCACTCGAAGAGAAGCGAACGGAGAGCGCGATGCGTCATGGGATATCCGGCACAAACAAAAACAGAAAAAAGAGATTCCCCGCATTCGTAATGTAGCAAGGCTGGCGTGGTTATGAGCTTTGCCGTTGGTGGCGTTGTCAGCATTGTGGTGGTGTCAATAGCGTCAACTCGTTACAACCGAGCCGTTCGAAGTATCCGCGGGGTGACGAACCTGTGGCTGGCCCAAAATGCACGTAGCTTCCACAGCACTGTCAGCTTAGGAGTGAACGGGTTGGGAAAAGCATTTTTTGTCCGAATTTTGAGCGACAAGCGAATCTTCTAGGGGGAGAATGGCTTTGTCCGCATACACGAATGAGGGTTCGTCTTCTTGAACTGTTCGGTACAATGCGCGATTTGTGGGTTGACATTGAAAGCTATGAAGGAAAATGTTCAATTCCAAAGAGCGGCGCTGCTTCGATGGAACTTGCTACGTCATGACCACGTAGCAAGTTCCCCAACGTTCCTAGATTACCTGCCAAATAGGCTCCACATACATCTACCAGGTGCACATTTAAAGATCGTTTAATTAGCTTTAAAATTAGTTTTCTAGTGCCTTTCAACGAAAGACTGGTATTTTTGAGGTTATGCTGCAACTTGCAACGCATTAAAGCTAAAAATTAGCGCTGGAATTTTGTTTCCGCACCCCTTTAAGTTAAGTTTCTGAATACCTGCTTCGTAAAGTATCTAAAATACTACTCAAGTTACCTTCAGTGTAAAGTATCTTGAGTAGAGTACAAATACTTAGAAATGTAATTCAATTTCTTTTAAAGATACTTCCGCATTGCATATTTTGTATCGTCGTCAGTGACAAACACGATTGTACAGCTGTGCAAATCTGGTTTACCAAAATGGTTTATTAGCACGCAACAACACAAAACGTAAAACAAACAAAGAAAAACATCGTAGGGCTCTTCTATGCAGTCCAACTATAAGGAGCAGGATATCACTGATATATGTTACAAAACATTTCTGGGACAAAAAAAAAGGCCGCTTTAGCTATAGTGACATCGCTGAATATAACGTCCTGCGGCGCACCTTAGAGGCGTCGTTTAACTGCAATTCATATTTCCTATATAGAGAGTTCATAATGAACTAACTTGGAATACGGAAATGAGTGAATGAATAACAAAGAGAGCCCACATACTAGCCACAGCACTGGTCGCACCTTCTTCAAGTAGCTTGCGTTCAGAAAGGCACTCAACGTTGGGGTACGCTTTGTTGGCATTTTGAGAGGTCATCCTGCTCGTGCTTTGTTTTCTGTCCTGTTCTCTGCTTATCAATGTTCGCTTACAGACAGTTCGCGAGGGCAATAGGTGCCGGACTGACGACAAAAACAAAAAAAAACCTTGACGTTTTGTCGTAGCGCAATCAAATATTGTCACGAATGACAATTGGTGAGGAGATGACAACTGAAGAAACTAAACGTTTAATGGGGCGAACTTGCGCCCAAAACAAAAAGGGAACAGAAGAAAACAGCAGAACGTCGCGGGCGTCGATGTCGGCGAAACCGCAGGATCGAGCACTGGGGCGAGACTGACTGCGGCTCGCCACGCGGACCTCCTTATGTACATGCGTGAGCTTTGAGAATAATCGGCGTGGAATGTTCGACGCGTAGAACATTCGAACCTCGAACAAGCAACAGTATTCTCGAATTTACCAGAAAACTAAATTGCAGGAATAACAGAAGATGCGTCGCTCCCAGGAATCGAACCCTGGCTTTTCGCGTGGGAGGCCGGCACACTAACCGTTAAACAACGCGCGCGCTTTTTTTTTTAATTTTTTTATTGTATTTTGACAACACTTGTTCAAAGAGCGCTTAAAAGACCGTCAACCTAGCTTCGGCTAACGCGGTCGGTTAAAATTCTTTCAAGGTTACCAGATTATCTAACAGTGGCAACCACTCACCCCCGGGACAATGTATCTTATAAACGTCTCTCAGAGTGCACACATTTTTAACAAACTGCGTACTGGCTGTGCATCAATATCAGCATGCCTCACAGCCATTCGACTCCGCCATATTGCGTGCAGGCCCAGGAGCATCACTGTGTCATATGGAAGTCCTTCCTCACAGTCTACAGACAAAAACCGGATTCCATGGGCTGTCAACGGTAGGTCTTTCTTTAACGTCCGCTGGAGAACATCCCAAAAGAAGATGGCATCCCAGCATTCCAGGAAGACGTGCTCTATGGACTCCGGCCTTTTGCACAAAACACATTGTGTCGACCAAGCAACGAACAAGCCCTTCTTTTCCATCCACGTTTTAACCGGGAGCGTCCCTGTGTGTAGTTTGAAGAAAAACGTCTTCACAGTCGTTGGGACGACCATCCTCTTAACTCGAGAAAGAACATCTTGCCCTGGGCCCTCCCGATACAGGGATCGGTATATTGGCATCGCAAATAGCATTTCTCTTAAATGTTTTAACAGGCACTTTTTGAAACTGTCGAGAGATATTCAAATGAAAATCGCGTACCCAAAAACCTTACCGAACTTACAACTTCTTTAAGATAGCCGGTGACAGTGTAACACCCGTCATCAACTGAGGAAACCACAAACTCAGGCAGCTCCTAAGGCAACACCACTTGAAAAAGGTCCGTAAGAAATCATCTGTTGTGTCTCTTAGAAATAAAAAAAACTGTTTACGATTTGCCTCAGAAATATATGGCACAAAATAACACCTCCAGAACGAACAGTGCGGAACAGACAGCTTCTGCTGGTTCGCTCCCATCCTGAGTTCCACACAAACACTGCAAAAATGTGGTGCATTTTTTGTATATGCAAAAGGGAACAATGAAGAACCTGCATGACGTACCAAATATTTGCCAACAGAAATAAATTGCAAACCGTTGCTCTGGCGAACACTGATAATTCACGTCCACCCCACTTGGTTGTTTTTTCTCTAAGCTTTGAAGTTTCTTCGCACCAGTATTCGTTACTATTACGATAAGATTCCAAAGGTACACCTAGGTACCGAACTGGCGAGGTTGACCACTTTATAGTCTCAAACAAAACCGGCGCTGATGCCCACCCTCCGTGCCAAAACCCAGAGCACTTTCCCCAGTTCACCGAGCTGTTGGTGGCCGCACAAAATTCCTTTGTTATGGCTATTACGTTGGTCACACTTTCTGCGTTTTCACAGAACACAGCCACATCATCAGCGTATGTCAGAAGTCGTACTTCGCTGGAGTGCAACCTGAAACCTCGCACACTTTCACTCTGGATAATCTTCATACAAAAGGGCTCTAGGAAAATACAAAACAAAAGCGGCGACAAGGGACATCCCTGCCGAACAGACGACAACACTGGTATTCTTTCTGTCACACTTTTGTTCACTATCAGCTGCGTCGAGCAGTTCTGATACGCCATACGTATTCCAGCTAAGACGACGTCTGCGACGTTTACATGTTGTAAGATACAAAAAAGAACCTCGTGGGATACACGGTCGAACGCTTTCTCAAAGTCAATTCGAAGCATTGCCACTTAGTGAAACATCAAATCACAGCACTGTAAAACACTACGGGCAACATGAATGTTCGTAACGATACTCCTGCCCCGAATACCGCACGTCTGATGCGATCTAACGATCGAAGTTATGACTCCTTGCATACGCCTGGCCAAGACTTTCATGAGTATCTTGTAGTCAACATTCGCTAGCGTGATTGGTCGGTATCTTGAGACTGACTGAAGCTTAACCCGGTCATCATTTTTCGGGATAAAAACCGTATACGTGCGCGAAAAGGATGGTGGCAAAAGTTGTTTAGTATAGGCCTCTTTAAACACGTAAAATAAAAAGGAGGCGGCTTGGTCGCTAAACATTTTATAGAAATCTGCAATTATGCCATCCGGGCCCGGCGATTTTCCACTTCTTAATTCGTCAATCGCTTTATGTATCTCGTTCATGGTGATCGGCTCTTCTAGTTTTTCTTTTGTCTCCTCCTCTAACCGGGGCATTGTCGGAAGGAATCTTTGTGTAAAGATGTCTATTTTCGTTCTCTTTTTGCTGAGAAGGTTCCTGTAATAGTCTACGAACGCTTCTTCCACGCATTTCTTATTGCGTGTAAGTACGCCGTGACAGACAATTTCCTCGATTTCATTCCCCTTCGCATACCTCATTTCATCGCTCAATGCTCTTTTTGTAGGCATCTCCCCAACCAATAGCCTTTCAGCGCGTGCTCTCACTGTAGCCCCTCGGTATCTCTCCTTATCTATTGCCTCCAGTCTACTTTTTATATCTGCTATATCATCTCAAAACAATCCGGGCGGTCTGGCATTCAAGGTTAAGTAACTTTCCAAGATTAGAACGAAGTTTTTGTTCGTTCTCTTTTTCAATGTGCTTTAGATTTCCTGCTCTCTCAATAGACCCCTTTCGAAATTCATGTGGCGATTATTAGAAGGTCAAAACCACTGCACAATGGCGGAACAACTGACGTCGTGAAACGTGCAAGTCATTCCATATGATAGCGAACGTCGGAGCGCGGCCAACGCTAATATCCGACCACCCAATCAAACAACGTCAAAAGTGCAACGTCACTGCGCTTATCACCTTGTCCTGTGGGTTTCTTTTTTCTTCTTCTCCAACCAAAATCATAAAGTGTGCCGTGACGTTGCGGTTTGAGTCCGCCATTGTGCAGAGATTCCACAGCTGCCAAAAGAGGGCAGTATTTCGAAAGGGGTCTATTATTTTGATATCCTGTTTAAAAAGCTCCCACTTTTCTCCCCAGCTAATGCCCTCTTTATCTTTATACTTGCTGAAAGAGTTCTTTACCGTCTCACTAAAAATATTGTCTTGTAACAGCTTTGCGTTTAACTTCCATAATTCCCAGCTAAATTTCTTTGAATTATTTCTTTTCCCTCCTATTTGTACCGAAACTATACAGTGATCACTGAACGCGACATGATCGACGTTATAATTCTCGCAGCAAGTAACGAGCTCCAGGGACACGTATGTACACTCTATCCAGTCGCGCATGGCTGGCTCCCTGAAAATGCGTAAACGGAAGGCAGCCCGGGCTCGACGCACACTGCGCCACGTCTGCAAGTTGCATTTGGGGCGTACACACACAGGACACGCCAATTAATGCCGGAAAACGAAAAATCGCACATTACTAATCTGCCCGATTCACACGCAACAACACTTTTTTCCGTTATCCCAATTGACTTTTTTAGAAAAATACAGCAACCGCCTGAAAACCCAACCGATTGACTAACACACGCTTCGTTGCGGCTCGCTAAAGGTCGCATCATGCCCTGGGCCCGGTCGTCGCCCCCTACCTTAGTTTCTTGCACTGCCACGATGTGCAGCTCTTTCTCATGGTATATTCGGCTGGTCGCTTTTCAGCCTCTTGGAGCGCTCTGAAAAGCCGGTGTGCATTCGGCTGGTCGATGCCAGGCGCTCCAAGTAAATTCAGCTTGTTCTTTCGGAGCGCTCTCGAAGCTCCGACTCTCGCCGTCCTCCGAATCGGAGCGGTTTGAGGCGCTCTGACTTGGAAGTGGGAGCGCGCGAGAGATCTGGCTGCCGACCGGTCACGTGACTCCAGCCCTTCCGCCATTTTGCTTTTGCGTTGGAAGCGGACGGCGAGAACGCGGATACTCCGCAGAAAGAAGGCTGCAAAAAACAGCCGTCAGTCTCGACGCCGTCACCGTTGTGTCGTGCTCCCCGAATTGAGGTGAAATGTCGTTGAAACGAAGACGTATAATGTTAGGGGTGGCACCGTCAGTCCTGCTGGCGAAGCTAGCAGACAGCGACAACACCAACAGCTCGGACGACGACGACGAGGGTCGTGTTTACGAAGCGAAGTTTGCCGAGTTGTTTGGTGCACCTTGTACGGTGCCCAAGGTCAAGGCTTATGTTTCTATAGTGCGAACCTACTCGGACAAAGCGGTAAGAACAAAAATACGAGAGTTTTCAAGCTGTAATGTTGTCTTTTTTTTACAGTTTCGCAGGAACTTCCGCTTGGCACGGCTGGCTTGCGATTACCTTATCAGTGTCCGCGTTGACGGCTGCCATTTTTCAAGGATTAACGGATGGATGGATGACTGAATACTGCTGAACCCTTTGAATCCGAGAAGCAAAAGTTCCGCTAGAGGGCGGCTCGCGCCGTCCACTAGTGGCGCAGGCCACCTTCTATCCGCTAGGTTTGCCGCTCTGAAAAGTTGAAGAGCGTTCGGCTGGGCGCGCCGATTCTCTCGCTCCGATGCGGAGGCGCTCCGGGATCTGGTAGCTCCGACTCGGATAATTGGAGCGCTCAAAAGTGACCAGCCGAATATACCATCAGTTAGGAGGCGGTATAGCTGGCACTGCTTACGCCTGGCCCCAAGGCCCCGCACATTTAGAGTGGCAACGTTGAGTGGTCTCTCGAGGGCGTCCAGAGCTTAGGTTGAGTTCGGCACCTAGAGCACGATGACACAGCAGGAATTTTCATTCGGCGAAACGATCCTCGCGAGGCAAGGAAGACGACCTTGGCTGTGACTTTGGCCCGCTTTTCATACTCCTTAGTGCGCTTCGCTTTTTTTTCGATGCGCCTCCACGTCGGCTCTCCATCGGATGCCTTGGTAGATTCTTCGTGCTTCCGCTTGCTTGTCGCCGTGTCCAAGATCATATCATCATCTTCATCTCCGATGTTGAAGACTGGTGGCACTGCGGGTACCTCTGCTGCTCTCTTTGGGTCCTGCAGAGACGGGCTCTCTTCCTGCCCTTGGGTCTTTTCAACTTCTTCTTGAGGGGGGGTTGCTCGTGTTGCAACCCCACCACTGGCTCCAGAAAGGCACTGATCTCCCTTCCCCGCCGTCGTCGCCGACGACGCCGCCTCCTCTGCCTCCGCTTCGTCCATCACCATGTCGTTGACATCGTTGCCGTTGTTCTTTGCTGCAGCACCAGCGTAGGTCTTGGCGCAGTCTTTATCTTCTTATCTTCACTGAGTGTCGTGGCCGAAGCCACGACACTCAGTGCACCGAGGCGTCTTGCAGTCACGCCTGACGTGCCCCTTGCGTCGACAACGAAGGCATATGAGCGCACGCCCGGGCACAACAACCAGGACCATACCTCCGAATAACCGCAGCTGATGAGGGAGGCTGTCCTCCGACAAGTCCTGACGGAGCGTCATTACGACAGTTAGGGTCGTCGATTCAGCGTCCAGGAGAGCGTTAATTTTCCACACATCCCGGACAACTTCCTTGACGTCGCCGTAGGGCTCGAAGGCCCGACGAATGACCTCAAGCGGGGCGTCAAACGCCACCCAGTGTACCTTGACCCTGATTTCGCGCCGGTTGGGATCTATCAACAGACAGCACTTGCCTTTGACTTCAATTGTCCTGGCTCTCAGCAGCTTTTCCTTCGCTTCTGGGGAACGCAGTTTGAGCAGCCAGACGTGGTTCATCTGGTACACGCCCAGCCCAGCCACGTCCGGCAGCAAACCCGCCTGTTGCACCGGACGCAAAAAATCTTCCGCTCGGTAAGGCCTCCCTGAAGTGTCACAGTGCAGCACAAGGCTGCACTTCATCGATACGCCTGTTGATAGCGGCGGTAAAACCACCACGTAATCCTGAGGAACTGCCCCCTTAGATTTACCACGGCCGTCGCTGGCCGTTATCGCCGCTCCTGAAGAGCGCTCCATCACACGTCCGAACAGCACGGCTGCCAGAAGCGGAATCAGGCAACACGCGCGCTGCCTACTAGGCCAGCTGCGCGCGGCATTACTTTCTCCTTTAAAAAGTGCATCGCCCCGATGCAACGCAAAACAAAACAAAGCAAATAAAAATAACGGTAAACTAAAGAGTTACTTGAAACACATAAGGTCCACAGTCCTATCGAGCGTAGTACGGCTTCAGGCGCACGACGTGGACGACTTCAGGTCGTGGTGGGCGGCGTGATGATGTCCTTGTTCCGTCAGGCCTCACCTCGTAGTTCAGCTCTCAAAATCGACGAAGTACCTTGTAGGGTCCGAAATACCGTTTCAGGAGTTTCTCGTTGAGACCGGCGGCGAATCGGTGTCCAGACCCATGCCCGGTCTCCGGGCTTGAAGTGGACGTCCCGACGACGAAGGTTGTACAGGGTAGCGTCGACACGTTGTTGATCTTCAATTCGGAGTCGGGCGAGCTGGCGAACTTTTCGGCTCGTTGAGCAACGACTTGGGCGTCGGGGCTCCCATCGTCAGCTGGTTCGTGGGGTAGCATCGCGTCGAGCATGGTCGTTACTTTCCTGCCATGCACCAGCTGAAAGGGTGTCACCTCGGTGGTCTCTTGCACGGCCGTGTTGTAGGCAAAAGTAACGTACGGCAACACATCGTCCCATGTCTTGCGCTCCATGTCAACGTACATGGAGATCATCTCGGCGATGGTTTTGTTGAGTCTCCCTGTCAGCCCGTTGGTCTGCGGGTGGTACGCCGTGGTGCGCCGATGGCTGGTGTGGCTGAGACGAAGGATTTCTTGCGTCAGCTGGGCCATGAACGATGATCCACGGTCTGAGATCAGAACTTCGGGAGCGCCGTGCCGAAGGACGATGGAGTCGATGAAAATCTTGGCAACTTCCACAGCAGTCCCTGAAGGAAGGGCTTTCGTTTCGGCGTACCGCGTGAGATAATTTGTGGCAACGATTATCCATCTGTTTCCTTGCGTCGATGGTGGGAAAGGACCAAGTAGATTTATTCCGATCCGCTGGAACGGCGCGGTTGGGGGAGCAGTCGGCTGCAGGAGACCTGCCGGCTTCGTCGGCGGTTTCTTGCGTCGCTGACACTCGTGTCACGATCGTGTGTAGAGGTGAACGGTCTTTGGCAGCTTGGGCCAATAATACCTTTCACGAATTCGGGCCACCGTACGGCTGTAACCAAGGTGTCTGGACGTCGGGTCGTCGTGGCAGGCTTGAAAGATCTCCGCTCTAAGGTCGGTAGGGATTACCAGCAGCCATGGCGAGCTGTTGTCTCCGAAGTTCTCCTTGTAAAGTACACCTTGTCGGAAGACAAAGGTCGGCAGGGCTCTCGAGAAGACACGGGGGATAGTGCCCCCTCGTCCTTCGAGGAGTTCGATTTGCGCGCGCAACTCAGGATCGTCTCTTTGATGTCGTGCCATGTCGTCGGTGTTCACTGCGCCAAGGAAGTACTACCCGTCATCGTCGTCGTTGCTACTGGGAGACGTCTCGACAGGGACTCTGGACAGGCAGTCGGCGTCGCTGTGCTTGCGGCCTGACTTGTAGACCACAGTCATGTTGAACTCCTGCAGTCGGAGGCTCCATCGAACGAGGCGTCCTGAAGGGTCCTTTAGGTTCGCAAGCCAGCAGAGCGAGTGTTGGTCCGCGACAACACGGAACGGGCTCCCGTACAGGTACGGGCGAAACTTCGTGATGGCCCAGACGACCGCAAGACATTCCTTTTCAATCGTGGAGTAATTTATCTCCGCTTTGGACAATGTCCGACTTGCGTAGGCGATGACTCGTTCGGTGCCTTCTTGCACTTGAAGCAGTACCGCGCCAAGTCCGGCGTTACTTGCGTCCGTATGAATCTCGGTTTCCGCATCTTGATCGAAGTGTCCAAGAACTGGAGAAGTCTGGAGTTGCCGCTTCAGCTCGTAGAATGCTTGCTGTTGCTCCTCGGCCCATTTGAACTTCTGGGCGTTCTTTGTGAGGTTTGTGAGCGGTGCGGAAATCCTTGCGAAATCGCGAACGAGGCGCCGATAGTACGCACATAGTCCAAGGAATCTTCGCGCGGCCTTCTTCTCTGTCGGCGCTGGAAATGCCGCGACGGCGTGGGTCTTCTCTGGGTCTGGGCGAACACCATCGTTGCTAACCACGTGGCCTAGGAACTTCAGTTCGTCATAGGCGAACCGACACTTCGATGGCTTGAGAGTGAGGCTGGCGGTCTGTGATGCTTGGAGAACAGCTCGGAGTCGTCGCAAGTGCTCGTCGAAGTCGCTTGAAAACACTACGACGTCGTCAAGGTAGACGAGACAGCTCTGCCATTTCAGCCCAGCCAGTACGGTGTCCATGACGCGCTGGAAAGTTGCTGGTGCCGTGCATAGTCCAAAGGGCATCACCTTGAACTCATACAGTCCATCTGGCGTGATGAAAGCTGGCTTCTCTCGGTCCCGTTCGTCGACTTCGATCTGCCAGTAGCCGCTCTTCAGGTACATCGATGAAAAATACCGAGAATGGCGCAGCCGGTCTAGCGTGTCGTCGATGCGGGGGAGTGGATAGATGTCTTTCTTCGTCACAGCGTTCAGCTGCCGGTAGTCCACGCAGAACCTAAGCGTTCCGTCTTTCTTCTTAACCAGTACGGCTGGAGAGGCCCACGGACTACTTGAAGGCTGGATTATGTCGTCGTTCAGCATTTCTTCCACTTGCTGTTGGATGACCTCCCGTTCTTTTATGAAGACTCGGTACGGCGATCGGTGCACTGGAAGCGCGTCGTCCTCGGTGTCGATGCGATGCTTCGCAACGGTGGTTTGGCGCACCTTCGACGACGTCGCAAAGCAGTCGCGGTATTCGGCGAGAAGGTTAATCAGCTGTCATTGTTTCGGGCCCGGAGCTTTGGGTCAATGTCAAGCTGCGCTGGCTACGTACTGTCTTGCTGAGGTGGCGAGGATTCGTCAGTGATGGCGGCGATTTCGGCGGTGTTTTGGCGGAGTTTCGGAGTTCCTCGACCTGGCCCACGGCTGCACCTTTTGTGAGGTGTTGCGCTTCATTTCGGAAGTTCGTCACGAGGACCACTGTGCGGCCATCCTGAAGTTCAGCAACTCCTCTTGCGACGCCTATTCCTCTTCCAAGAAGCAACTGGAGGCTTCCTTCCAGCAGACCTTCGCCGCAGAAAGCTTCGATGATCCCGACGGGTACGAAAACACTCGACTGCGGCGGTAAGTTCACGTGGCTTGCGAGGACTCGGACCGCAGATGACGTCGCTTTAGGATCCTGCGGTGGTGAAAAAGGTTTTCGTAGTGTCAACCGGTTTGCCCCGAGGTCGATGACGGCGCCATGCTCGCAGAGGAAGTCCATTCCGAAGATAACGTCCCTCCAACAGTCTTGCAGAACGACGAACTTCACAGGGCACGTCTCACCGTGGATCTCGACGCGAGCAGTGCATCGCCCGACTGGTGTGATGAGGTGCCCATGGCGGTTCGTATTTGAGGGCCTTCCCACGGCGTTGCCACTTTTTTTCCCACTCAAGCCTCCCACTCAGACTGAGTAGTCTGCTCCGGTGTCCACGAGTGCCGATGCGTCGTGGCCGTCGTTAATAACGTTTAGGTTGTTGAACACCGATGCAGGGATCTCGTTCTGATGCGTAGCGTCCAGAGAGTGGGAGCACTCCGGCGTTCTTGGAGGCCCTTTACTACGGTCGTCTTCGGCAACGCCACCTCCAGGCGTTGCCGCACCTAGTTTTCCCGACGAGATAGGGGACAGGCTGTCCTGACGAGAGCTGCGGAAGGGCGAGAGCGCACGTCGTGGCGAAGGCGAACGGGAACTTCGGGGTCGAGTCGGCACCGGGGACAGGGGTCGTCGTAGGTATTCCTCAATGTCATGAGGGCGTTCGCCGTACCTTGGGCGAGGGTCGTACGGCGCAAACCCTCGTAGGCCCATTTGACGATAGGGACACCTCCGATAGACGTGGTCGGCCTCACCGCAGTGGTAGCACAGCGGTCGCCTGTCGGCCGTCCGCCACACGTCGGTCTTCCTCGGCGAGGGTTGCTCCGGGCGGACGTACTGGACCTGTCCTTCCTGACGCCGCGGATACTGCGGCATTGGAGGGTCTCGTCGGAGTGGTGCCGTGGCCTGGTGGTTATCTTGCGGCGGTCGTCGGGCCATGGCAGCGTAGCTCAACGTTGGTTCCTCTGGCGTCGTCGTGTTGGTGGAAATTTCAGGATAGACGGCTCGGTAAACCTCCTCTCGGACAACCTCGGCGAGTGATAGTGAGGACGGGCTATCCGCAGAGGGGAGCATCTTGCGGAGCTCTTCCCGGACGACTTCACGGATGATGTCGCGAATGCCGGGGATGCTAGGGCTGATGTCGTGGCCCAATGCAGAAGAAGCAGCGATGCTCGAGTGCCGATGGTAGTGGTTGGCTCTTGCGAGGAGGGCACGTTCCATGCTCGTGGCTTCCTTGACAAAATCTTCGACGGTGGCTAGAGGGTTGCGGACAAGACCACCGAAGATGTCATCCTTAACGTCTCGCATCAGGATCCGCAGCTTCTTTTCGTCGGTGGCGGCTTGAGGGTCGGCGCGAGCGACCAGACGCAGAACATCCTCAGCAAAACTGGTGATCGTCTCGTTTGCGCCCTGGATCCTCATTCGAAGAAGGTCCCCGGCCCTCTCCCGTCGATACTGGTTGGTGAAAGTGCGTCTCAACGCATCCTTGCAGGCGGTCCACGAGGTCAGGGAAGTTTCGCGATTCTCGAACCAGTGCCGGACCGTTCCTTCGAGCGCGAAGTAAAGATTCTGCAGGCGCTGTTCGTCCGTCCATCGATTGTGCTGGGCCACTCGCTCGTATTGTTGCAGCCAGTCCTCGACGTCTTCATAGAGCTCACCATGGAAGGACGCGGGCGTATGGGCAGCGACGGGTAGAACGACGACGGGTGGAGTGGTCATTGTCGGTATCTTCTTCCTCCATTTCTCGGGCAAGAGATCCGATTCGGGGGACTGAGCTCTGGTACGACGGCTTCTTCGGGCTTCGGCGTCTTCGACGAAGGGTAGCCTTCTGGGGCTGAGCACGTCGCTTGGCCGGGATGTCTTCGGTGGGGTACGCTCAACGGGCATAGAATGCAATACCCCGCACCTCCACCAAAATGTCACGAATCACAAGTGATGAGGCGGTAATAACTGAAGAAACTAAACGTTTAATGGTTCGAACTTGTGCCCAAAACAAAAAGGGAACAGAATTAAAACAGCAGAGCGTCGCGGGCGTCGATGTCGGCGAAACTGACTGCGGCTTGCCACGCGGAGCTCCTTATGTACATGCGTGAGCTTCTGGAATAATCGGCGTGAAAATGTTCGACGCGTAGAACATTCGGACCTCGAACAAGCAACAGGATTCTCGAATTTACCAGAAAACTAAATTGCAGGAATAACAAAAGATGCACCGCCCACAGTAATCGAACCCTGGCTTTTCGCGTGGGAGCCCCGTTTTCGCGCCGTTAGGCCACGCGCGCGCTTTTTTTTCTTTATTGTAGGCCACGCGCGCGCTGCCTACTTGGCCAGCTGCGCGCAGAAATATACAAGAAGCAAAAAAAAAATGTCGCGGTCAAAATTACAAGCAAAAAAAAGTGTCTTTATTTTGTGTCTGCTTCTCATTTTCTTCTATTTGTTATTTTCTTGACACTGAAATTTGCAATGTCGTCGTGGGTTGTTTCCCGTTCTGCGTTGCGCCTCAGTGTGGCAACCTTTACTTCCCTAAAACCACCCCTTTTGTTTGAGGATATTTTTGGGGAAGCTCTATTAAACAAAAGGCGCCATTGGGAAGGCGAGGGGGAGACCTTCATTGTACGAACTTTGGGCTGAAAAATGAGTCACAATCGGCTTAGAAGCGACCTTTTCACGAGCTCGATCTAAGTCACCGTAGCTTATCGGAGCTAGCAAGAGGATTTGGTTCCTCGAAACAATGTTCACGTTTGCTCGTGCCACGCCCACGCTACTTCATACCAAAAAACTCGGACAATGGCGGAATGTCAAGAATGTATTTGAGATAACGAGTACAAGATACTCAGAAATGTAGTTAAAATACAGTATCAAATACTATCGATCAAAAGTATTTGGAAGATACCAAGATCCTTCAAAAAGTATTTGAAATACAGTATCTTGAGTAGAGTATTTGAGATAGACACACGTCTGGAACCAATCTTTATCGTTGGCGTCACCATTATGCGCCAAGAAAGCGAGGGACAGGAGGAGAAGAGAGGGGGACGTCAGAACGCCGAGTTCTGATTGGAAGGATTAGTGGGTAGACCGAAAGCTAGCTGCCTTTGTCTCCGCTGCACTCTCGTTGAACGCGTTCGAATGCGAGAGCCAATGGCTAGGTGCCTTTGTTCCGCGTTTTAACGCGTTCAACGAGTGCAGTGGAGACAAAATTTTAAAAAATCAAATTTATTACAATAAATCAAATTTATTTATTTAAAGAAATCAAATTTATTTTAAATAAACAATTTTTTTCCACCCTGTTCTTATCTTTGAAAAGCAAGGCGACGACGCAGGTGAGAACAATTGTCGCCACGAGCCGGGTATTCGACCGAATAAGCTTGCCCGCCAGTTTCTGCTAGGAGTGGTACATCCATACATTAACACTTGTCGCGACGTGAAATGATACAGTTACGCAGCAAGAGGAGAGAAGCTGAAAACCATGTGGGCAGATTTCCGACACACCACATGTCGCCCATGTGAGCAGGTGAATGCAGCCACTTTTACGCGCGTATAGCGATGGCGTCGTCGCCGACAATAACACACACTCTCGAACACAGCTTGTTTCGCGCCAACATTTCCCGCGATAACGACATGTCATGCGGATAAGTAGACTGATGACATACATTTTTGGTTACGGCTTCTAAGAGAACAGGTGAGGACGCCACCGAAACATCTCGAAAGCCAACACTCCACAACAACAACTCATTGATGTTGCGCGCTTCCGTAACTATCGGAAGTCGGTGACGCCCTAGACTAACGAAATGAACATTTCATTAAAAATTTCCGAGACTGTAGCGCACTGCGAAGTGCTACTCATTGGCCTTCACTAATCAGTTCAGCCGGTGGCCACCGGCATGGCGCTGCAGTGGTCTTACCGTAGCTTTAAAGCAGGGGTCACGCTGCTCACACATCAAACAAGAAACACAGTGTTCTCTGCCGACACGACGACACAAGTAATTGTGAACACGACCCTTGCATGTCCGAAACTTGTGTGCTTCGTGCATTTGCATGTTTTGGACATGTCTCCGGAAAGTGCTTATGTGACCAATGTGATAGCCTTCTATTTAAATGAGGACCGTCATGCAAGGAACAAGCACGCCTCAGATAGTGCCTGCAGGCTGTCTTTTGTGTGACGTTTGAGGAGTCTGACCGCGGCTTTAGAGCCTCTATGTCGATCCTCACCCTCGCCCATTTCTATCTGGATGAGCACCGTACCAGCGTGCGGTCGTGTACCACTACACCATATTCCTCAAGGTAGAAAACGGGACATCCCAGCGGAAAAGGGGGGGGGGGGGGGGGGGGTGCCTACTAAAGTTTGAGATTGGGAGAAAAAATTGAATGAAATTCTACATCCGTGCTATATCTGCATGATTCTACATCCGTGCTATATCCAGTAAATAAAAAAAAAATTCTACACACGCGTCTTTGCGAGAGAAAGTGTTTGTGGGCAAGAACAGTTCTAAATTTTACTCTCTGTGTAAATATTTTAAGGTACCTACGGTTATTTTTCTAAAATATACTTGTAACGAATAGGCATAGTTTCCGTTTGCTTCTACTCGCTTGGTGCCAATTTCGAAACATATATGTACTCCTGCGAAAACGGGACATGATTCTATATTGGGATAAAAAGACGGGACGGCAAAAGTGGACCTCAAAAACGGAACTGTCCCGACCAAAACGGGACGTCTGGTCACCCTACTACTGCATGGTGCACGTTAAAGAACCCAGGCTAGCGGCTGTACTGCACTGGCTAAATTTCTCATCAACAGCGAGTGACTCATCGCATCTTTGAAATGGCTGACCAACTACACTCTGTCTACATATCCCCACAACCCCAATTATTATTATTAGCCTCTATGCCATCCGGGCATCGTGCGGTTAGCCTCGAAACAATCAAGTTTGGTGTGACGCGTAGCGCCATTTGGCTCAAAATATTTGCAACATTGGGAGAGCCCTTTTGCCAGCCTGCTTGCTCGTGGGGCCGCGCTGTTCACGCTGTTCATGCGTCACTTTGAAGGTGTTGATCCGAAAGCTTTTGGTCTTTGATTGTTCACATTGCTATCAGCTGTTGCAGAATAGCATATGTCATAGCTGTAGGCACTGTTCCGTCGCAACCCCGATAGCTTAGCAGGCGTGAAACTCCGCATGTTCCCGTCGAGGCCGTGGGAAATATTCAATCAAATGCAGTAAGACCTGTAAACTAAGCATCCCGTTCACATTACATGACTGGAGATGGATTTCTGAATGTACTGTTTGACTCGATATTTCAAATTAATGCGCTCGAAGCGCGGTGCTGTCTTTGGGTTCGATACGATGACTCCCTGGAGTCAGATCAGTCTCTTGACATTTTCGCTGCTCTTTGCTTCGCGGGCACATCTTGTTCGAACGACGTATTGCTTACGTTTGAGCTTACCGGAGTGAGCGTCTACTTCGCTTCGCCGGTCGCAGCGAACTGTCGTTTTCGTCTTTATACTTCGTTTCAGCTTAGGTTCGAGCGCGGCCGATGTTATGAGCCGAAGGGCCAATCAAACAGCAAAAAAGGCACAACGTCATGGCGTGCTCTCTGCAGTTGATAGGACCAGCCGGTTTTCGACTTCTCTTTGTGCGTGCTCCTCCGCCGGCAAGGCCTATCAAGCGCAGAGAGCACGCCATGATGTTGCGCTTTCTGCGCTGTTTGATTGGCCCTTCGGCTCATAACATCGGCCGCGCTCGGACCGAAGCTGAAACAAAGTATAGCTTGATCGCGTGGCTGCCCAAAATGGCTGCTTCATTTCGACCCGTGTCCACGGTTCTACTTTCGTCCTCACTGCGAGAAAAGTATACTTAAAAAATTAAATGTTACGTTTTTCACGACAAAAGGTTATCTATGCGGCGCTTATTTGTGTTCGGTGTAAGACAGAAACAGCATATTCAATTGACGAGAACGAGCATCATTTTACGACGAGCAACTGCGTACGACACCGTCCAAACTACAGCCAGCTTGCATGGACACCAGAGTCGTCTTCGACACAACGACGAGGGGAAGGGCCGCGGGAAAAAGCTGTTCTTCAAAATTATGTCAGCTATTCATCCGTTAAGAGTTATATTGAAAGAAAAAGGGCAGTATAGGTCTGGTAAGACCATTAAAAAAAGGGGGGGGGGGGCTTTAAATTTGTCTTTTGTGGAGGCGGAATTAGCTCGACGAAGTCTTCGCTTTTTTACTTTTAAAACACGCGAAAACAACGTAAAAAAAACTGCTCTTGGCTATTTGATATTACTGAAATTTGGACGTTGAATTTTGTTCTGGTAGTCCCCGCTTTGGATTGTCTCAACCAATCGAGGAGTGCACCTACCACGAGGGGCGTCCCAAAAATTATCGGCCTGACCGAAGAAATGCGAGCCTGGCAAGAAACTTTAATATAACAGCCAAAATGTGCGCGTGTGAACAATACCGTTTTCTTATGGTGGTCGCCAACATATGGCAATCCGCACAGTAGAGCTAAAATGAAGAAAGTGAAGACACGTTCGGTGACTGAATATTTGTCTCGGAAAGGTCTACATCTGCCAGGCATTCACAAAGACATTGTGGCGACGTAGGCACAGAATGTCTCACCCTACACCACAATGATGAGTGGGTTGCGAAATTCGATCGTGGATGGAAGAGCCCGGATGACGACCCCTGCCTTGGCAGGCCTGCGGAAGCGACCGCGCAAGAAAAAATCGATCGTGTGTGCATGACAAGGCAGATCAATGAGCGAAAATTTATTGCACAGGTCACAAGCATTTCTAAAACCACAGTTCAGTGCATCTCGACCAAACATCTTGACATACACAAGGTCTCCGCCAGATGGATTCGAAGATTGCTCTTGTGTGACCAAAAACGCACCCGCTACACCACATTGTGGAAACATCCCTCCTCTCCACCGCCGAAAAAAACTCGGTCTGTTTCATCAGCAGGCAAGTTGATGGCCACGGTTTTCTGAAATTCGGAGGGCGCGCTGCTCAGCGATTACCTTCATAAAGGGCACAACATCCCCGAGAACTACTAAGAAACCCTGATTCATGTTTGAGAACAGAATAGTGCTTCACGACAGGGACGAAGAGTAGGAGCGTGACAACACAATGCGCTATGTGTTAATTGTCTCTTTCCTACTCTTCGTTCCTGTCCTGAAGCGCTATTATGTTCTCCAAGTTTCAGTACCAACTCGCCTAAGAATCCGCATTACTCAACCTGATTCATCTTTTCCGGAACGCCTTGAAGGCCAAAAGTCGCGATATGCTCTGGAAGGGGGTGTTTGTTCCATCAGGAAAATGCGCCCCTCCACCGCGCTGTTGTGGCGATGGCTGCCATCCACTCCTGTGACTTTTTTGTGATCAATCATCCACTGTACATACCAGATCTCGCTTAATCACTCTTTCAAATCTTCCTCCAGCTGAAAAAGAAACTTTCTGGTGTTCTCGTTTTCGGTGATGAAGACGTCAATGATACCGTGACCCACTTCTTGGAGGACCAAACTTGCGATATTTTTTTCCGATGGGATTCATGCATTGGACCATCGTTCGGCGAGGTGTGTGGACCTCAAAGGGTACTATGTCGAAAAGTAAAATACGTTAATTCACCTATGTCGCCTCCCTCTGGGTCAGGTCGAGAACTTTTGGAACCACGTAACCACACACGCATACGCAATAATATATTTAGCGTTTGAGACATTTTGAGAACAGTTCGTGTAGCGCGACAACAAGACGCGCATAGTTGGTAATAAAAACGACATCTCGAAAGCGTAGGCCGATGGTACCATGCCGAGTTTAGCCTTCTCAGTGTTGCCTTATTTGGCCACGGCGTCGCTGGTGATCAACCGACGGTGCGCCTCCGTCGGTTGACCATCGTCGGCTGACGCACTCATCGACACAAGGCGGCTTCAACTGGGTTGAATTTTGGTTTGGGCGCGCTCACGGTGGTGGAGATTTGTCTCTTTTGCATTGTGAACTCAACTGAACTACTGTGGCCGCTTTAAAAACTACGAAGTTATTTACAGACTGAATTGAGGACGTTTTTACGAAGAGCTCATAAGGTCACGTTCGGCCAGAGGAATGAAGTTCCCGGCTAGCCGAAGGCCATCTTGCATGTACCGGAAGTTTACCTTTTGCAGCGTTGCACAGGCTGGGCGGCAGCGTGCTGAAGGCATGCTTTCTGCTCGTTCGCAGTCATTCGCCGAACGAATTTTTAAAACCTTCTGGAAACGGTCGTAGTTGCCTTGAGAGCACGTGAAAATTTTACCAAAGCGCAGCATCGCGGGAAAAAGGCACAGCTTGTCAAAGGCATATCTCGCGGCGTCATCAAAGAACGCGCTTTCCACTGATCAATGCAGCTTACCGGAACAGCTGAACGATCCAGAACTCCGCGACCGACATGTATACATATGCGGCAAAGACGTCTACGCACGACACTCCTTTAGAAATTTCCCGAGGGGCTAACACATCCACACGGCGTCGATTCTTGACTAATTCAAGCGTGCGAAAGCAGAGACGCAGCACTTCGGTGTGCCACGGCACGCCGAAGCCACCTTATGGTGGCCGCGTTACGTGATTCCAAGTTGGCAGAGCCCATGCGACGGAGAACTGGCGTTTCTAGGGCGTCGCGCATTGCAAGCATGCCGGAACGTCTGAGAAAGAGGGATACAAAGGATGCCAGGTTGGAGCATAGCAGTCATATGTATTGTTGGAAAGAAAAACAAAATAATACAGAGGCATGGTCCGTCTCTCAGGTGGTTTTATCTTGGTTATCCTGTTTTGGGGGAAGGCACAATCGGGGCAACATAAGTTGAAGGAGAACTAGGAGAACGGAATATGCAATACTTAATGCAGGTTGACTGGTATGCGCGGAGGCAACACACTGGAAATACACAGTATTCAATACTTTCGAAACTCGAATTCATGCTGGAAAACGGTGAAAATTATTAAGGAAAATGAATGAAGGACAACTAATTAGCACAGCTGGGTTGACAAGCGCAACGGAGAAAAATTGAACTCCCCCCACGTGGCTCTGCACCGAAAGTCTCAACCGGTCTCCCAGTGGGTCGGGAGTTATGAAAATTGACGACTCCCCAGTCTCTTGGCGGAAACAAAAAACAAAAGGTGCGGTTTTTTTGTTTTTGTTTTTTTGTTTTTTGTTTCCCCCGATTTTTTTGAAGTCATTCTGGCGAAATCTCACGCTGCCTGGTTATAGTTACAAGAAAACAGAAAGAAAGAAACTTGGCTTCTCATTTTTTGTGCTATTTTTTTTTTTTTGGTTCCTAGGTTTAGTGGTGCACGCCACCGCCCTTCGTTAGGGGTGCGGGCAAAGTCGGACTTCCGGGCAAAATCCCTGTTGAAATTTGTGACATTGCTCTATAGATCTTTGAGGGTTTGTCGATTGCTACTTGATGCGAGCTGAGCACATAGTGTGTCTTGTCCGTACTCCCATTTTTCCCCTGCTCCTAGGTTGCTATGTCTCAGAAAATATTTCGCAGTATACTTGCGTCGCCATATGTACGCTATTTTAAAGTTGATTTATTTTTTTCTAGCCATGATTTTGTTCAGTGGTCGGGCCAAGGTCAGAAAAATAAATAAATGAACACTAGGGAGATTAACAACTCAGTAAAACACACAAAAAAAAATAAGTAAACCATAGCAGGACAAAGTTCTCCTGTTGTCGTTGAACGTTCTGTGGATTGCCATTCATCTGCCCAGCATCAACTCCAAAAAAAAACTTTTCTTTTTTTGCTTATTTAATTAAAACAAACGAAGCAATGTGCAAGTTGCTGGGGCTCGTATCTGCTGCTCTATGGACCTAAAACTTCTTGGAAAGGACCTCCAAGATAATCGCACAATTTTTTAATACATGAATACGTTTACTTATTTTAAGAGTAGATAGAAACAATAAAGATAATATAAGCTGTCTAAAGTGTAATTTGGGACCATTTTGTCCAGGGCCATCTTAACCGGGTTCACTTTGTCCGGGACGATTTCGCCCTCCATCTTTTCTTGACAGCCTCGAGCGAGCCTAGACGATCAGCGTTACGTGGTTGCGGCGTGTGCGTCGTACCTGCCAATATAGACCGATCTCACCAGGCAGTTTGAGTACGCCACCGCTGCCGCCATGTATCGTGGGAACTGTAGTTTTTCTGCACAAGCGACAACCCCGTTGAGTGTCTGCACGAACAGAGCGCGAGGCTACACGAGTTGTCTCATGAACTGCACCTGCCTCCTATGAACTACAGTTATGGCGGCGTCACGCATGCGTGGAACGCTTAGTGAGATCGGTCTATTATGCATTTGTCGGCCTCTGGATCACTGCGATGAAGCATCTTTCTTTAGTTAAGACTCGCGAGAAGGTCGTTGAGAACTGCAAGTGAGCATTTGTTTGAATTGTTAATCTATTTGATTCCCTTTGCTTCGTCTTAGTTTGCGTGTTTGCTGGCCTCCTGGTACGGCCATCTGCATTTCTGCCGACTCTCCAGAGCCAAATAAATGGAATGATAATGTCCCCAGGAAATTTTGTACAGTCAGAAGGCGAATCATGCAATTTTTTATTGCCACTTGCCGTCGTCTGGCTGGGCCTTCATCTGGGGGGATGCTATACTCTGTTTCACCTTATGATGTACCGCAGGAAAGGCTACAAGCGCGAGCTCCTTGCTTTGGGGCACATCTCGGCGGCACAAGCTCTCGTGACTTAAGAGCACTGCCAACGCTATGAGCTCGCGCTTCTAGCCTTCGCTGCGGTTCAACATAAGGTGAAACGAAGTATAGTGCTGAGCACTAGCATACCCTCGAGCTACTTCTCCTTAAAGGGGCTATGCAACAATTTTTTTACTATGCGCAAATACCGCTTAGAACGGATTCCTGACGTTAATTACCTATGAAACACGCGTTCGTTTTTCACCCCACGCAATAGAAGTCCCAGAAAAAAATTAAAGAAAAACGAGCAGCGTTCACCCCCTCAAGTCGCAGCCAGAACAAGCGGCCACGTGATCTGGAGCCGATTATATGCCGCCAATGTTGATCATAGCCCCGCGCTGGGGTTGGAAAAGCACAGGACACGCGCTGAGTTCCAGACGTTGTTATGGCTCGGCTATTGTCGTCGTTGCAGCGATTGGACACGGGCCACTACCCGAATGCTTCTCGAGCTATCAATTATCACGAGCCCAAATCGAGTGCACACGCAATGCTCGGGTCCAATCTATGAACAACATTCAAATATCGTCATATGGGTGTACTGCGATCCCCACGTTACGTCATCGAATTTCGCAAAGGAGAGATTGAATGAAAATGATCGCTTTTGTCCTTGAAATTACACCGCAACAAATTGGAGCTTCTTGGCCAGTGGCATTGCATGCGAGTATCCTTGAGTCCCGCTAGTGCCAGTAAGCTCGTATAAAGTGAAAAACATTCCAATTGAATATCGTTGCACAGCTCCTTTAAGGTATGTTCAATGGCGACAATGGCCTTATGAACGTCCAAAACCCAAAATGCGTAGTTTTTGTAAGTTCCAGCTGCCTGACGACGGTCGAACAAGGGTTGAACATCACATTATGCAATCAAAAAAGGAAAACAATGCACAATGTTTCAACCATGGTGTTCAATGAATTGGCGTTCAATAAAATGTCCAGTCCCGGTTCGCTGTATTGAAAGCTCTTATCACATTCTTTTTTTTTATGTTTGGTTCGATGTTGTTTTTTTTAGGTGTGGCACTAGGTGGGCGGTGCACGAGCGAGCGCACTGCATCCCTCTTGAGCACATTGTGGCTTATCTTTCGCCCCAGAGTCCCTGCCGTCTTTTCTTTCCTGGTGTTTCTTACCAAGGTCATCCTCCAACAGGGGGCTCCACTTCTGCGAAAAGAGGGGAATTGACTTATTTCGTAGGCAACAGCGATATTCTATTACGGTGGCAACGGAACGGTTGGATGCTCGAGGATCTTGCGCTGTCTATCGAGCCGAAAAAATCGGTGCCTGCCCCTGCACATACAAAGCTCAAACTTTCACCAAAGGTGCATTGAGTTATAGTGCATATTTTTTTTAGCTGGAATAAATGTCTAGCCATAGTTCGAAACTTTGGGTCACCTTTTTTTAGGGCTTTGATTGGAGTATTTCCTTTTTTATTATTATTACTAGAGTTCCCTTTCTGTGAAAAATTGGACCATCAAACTTGCCAGAATCAACGGCATACGAGTGTGCCTATATTACAGAGTGTTTCCAACTGCTCGATGGGGCTCATGTACAAAACTGCAGAGAATCAAAAGGATCGTCTGCAAGCAGCTCAGCAGTCTCCGTTCGATATCCTCCTTGCAACGCGACAACGCCACGCATGCGCTTCCGACCAATCTGCACAGGAGGCGTCCACCATTAACTTGCGAAGGCTCTTCATGCTATGAGTTGCTCCCTCTCTGAAATCTAGAATCTCTGAGAGAGCTGCTTGTAACGTGTGGCGCCATCTCTAGAAAGACGCAGCGAGCAGACGACATAGCGCGGGTCATCTGCTCGCGGCGCCTATCGGGAGATGGCGCCACGCGTTCGCCTGCGAATCACAGTGAAGCGAGACAGCGGCTAATACAATTTATGAAAATTAAACGTTTCAAGAAGAGCGCCCGCCGCTGACATTGGCAAGTCTGTTGGTCCAACTTTTCACAGCAACTTCATCAGCTAAAATGCATGAAAATTCAGTGCAAGTTTGAGCTTCCTATGTGCAAGCACCGATTTTTCCAGCTCGTTTTACAGTGCAAGGTCCTGCAGACCTGGGTGGATCACTTCGAAGTCGGTGCGTTGACTACTCTACCCCAAAACGGTAGGCAGCTCAAATACCAGTTGTCTGCAGCCTAATGGCAATCACCTCTCATCACCGTGCCTAAAAAAAAAAAAAGAAAAAAAAAAGAAAGGAAGAGCAGCGGAGCTGTATTACGTGCCATCTATGAGCGACGGCGGCAACTAGACATCCGGCAAGCCGGTTGTTTGGTTGCCGCCGTCACTCATAGATGGCGGTAGGTGTCCAGAGGGTTGTGTCTAGATTTATTTGTCCACGGACACAAAACTGGGGAAACTATCCCTTAACAACTCCGCTGAAAAAATAATAATAAAACAACTTAATTCGGGTCAATTTGAAACGTTTTTGATGCTATCAGCAATTAGTTTGCAACACGAATTTGAAATTTCCGCGAATCATACTTTTAGGCTATAAAACACATAAGCCGATCAGGGTAGGGCCTACAATCTCTTCACAAGAACTATGGTATCCAGTTTGACAATTACACACGTTGCAGTAATTTTATTTTATTTTTATTGGGGGTTTATGGCACAGTAGCATCTAAGGCCATGTTGCTCCAAGCTTAAACTATTGCAGTATGGGGTTAATTAGGAAATAACTATAGTAGCAAAATATGTGATAAAAATATGAACATATGTGTATAAGAGTAAAACAATATGACCGTGTGTTTAGGATAGGCAGTCAAATCACAGTCGGTGTAGAAGGCCGATGTCTGTGAGGAAGTTAAGAACACAGCTGTGTGGGATGGGCGGATCATCAGCTAGTAGTAAGGCAAGGTGCAGTGGAATGTGTTCTTTATAAAACAGTAAGTGTTTGTAACGGTGTGGGTCACACATAGGGCATTCGATGAGTATGTGCATAATACTTAGAGGTAAGTTGCAGTGCTGACATTCAGGGGCATCCTCCCCGCTCAGGAGGTGCCCATGTGTGAGACGGGTATGGCCGATTCTTAACCTCAGAATACGACCTCATAGAAGCGCTTCCAGTGTCGGGCAGTCTCCCACTCGCTCAAAACAAAATAGGATTGATTGAAAAAACATATATTGAGGTGTGTGTATGTCTATACAGCCTAGAACTTGCTCTGCCTCAACGAGCGACTTGTCTCCCAGCTGTAGATGAGCAATTTAGCCAGTGCAGTACGAATCGCTAGCCTGGGGGTCTTTAACGTGCATGACGCAGTAGTGATATACGACCGCACGCCGGTGCGATGCTCATCTAGATCGAAACGGGAAGGGGTGGGGATTTAACCCAGGATCCCTGGTTTCTGCAGCGCGAGCTTTCGCTCCACGTGATGTTGTGCGCTAGCCCACTCGGCCACCAATCCCCCAGGTTTGATTGCATGTCGTTTGTTGCCTGTTTCGTTGTTCCACTGCAGCTGCCACTTTGCTTGGATGCAACGTTTCAAAGAGTTGTTGTAATCTTTGTATGGTATTTGGTGTATGTCGATTTCTCTTTCACCAGCAGAGTGGCTGCGCAATCAGCCGCTTCATTTCCGGCATTTCCGGCTAGGAACCACGTGCTAGGAACCCAGCATAGGACAATGTCAAGACTTTTCTTTGCAGCCAAGATCATCTTGTTCTTTAATTAAGAAACCAGTGGGTTTGCTACACGGTTCATTGATGTGACTGCCTTTGGAGAACTTAAAGAGTCCGTGTAGATTGCAGCGTGAGGAAACCTTTTTTTTTTTTTAATTATGCAATCAACAGCCAGCAGTGAGCCATAGAGCTCTGCTGTTGACTTGATTCTTTTTCTTATGATTTACCGAGAGTCTTTTTTGTCCCGTTTGTATAAAAAAAAAACTGGCAAACTCTCGATACCGGGTTTGCAGCTAAAACATTTCCTGCTTTATAACACTCTGTGGAACATCCATTTTATTGTATTCGGTTAGTGTAAAGTCGAAGGTATGCAACAGTGGTTCTAGTTGAGGCTTTGCATCCATCCCAACAGATTGTGCTACACTATATATACCATTCCTCATAGAAAAATGAGGGACTATGGAAGGTCTGTTTTGAAATATGCACTGGAACTTGATATTCTCAATACTGTCTCGAACGGTGTGCTCGGCGACAGAGCGGACCCTCACAGAATACATAAAACCCAGGGAACATCATCTATAGTCCAGAGACGGTTTATTCGCTTCTGCATAAATGCTAAGCACCGGGGAGGTGAGAAACGCACCAGTAGCTAATCGCAGCCCCTGATGATGAATGGGATCTAACATCTTCAGGACCGATGCCCGGGCGGAGTTATAAACAATACTACCATATTATAATTAAGCTGAGAACCAATGACTGAGCGCAAGATGCACGGTCGGTCAGAGCTCCATGATACATGTGACAAGACCTTAAGGATGTTCAAAGATTTAAGACACTTGAGTTTTAAGTTCTTAATAGGTGGAATGAAAGTCAACTTGAAATCACACACAATGCCCAAAAAACTGTGTTCATTTTTTTTTTTTTTTTCAAAATGGGAGTATCATATATGCTCAGAGACGGTTCCTGAAGAATTCGACGTCGACGAAAAAAACAGACACGAGCTGTTTTTTCGGGGAACAATTTAAAACCATTTGTATTGGCCCATTTGACCAAGTTATTAACCGCAAGTTGGACCCGACCTTCACAAATTGAGGATTTAGGGGTCGAAACGGAGATCTGTAGATCATCAACATAGAATATTGCACTGAAGGAGGAATTGCATGGCCAATATAATTAAGTTTGGAGATAAAAAATTAAAGCCGTTTACAACTCCCTGTAACGCCGAATTGGAGCGCAGCTCTTGAGGAGGAGGTGGGAACGGTACTGGGGGGGGGGGGGGGGGGGGTCAAGTGACCTGGGGGTCATGGGGGGCAATGACGTCATCAGTGACGATGTGGATGCCGATGACGTCATCAGTGACGTCACTGATGACGTCATCATCGATGATGCCGATGACGATGCGGATGCCGATGACGTCATCAGTGGTCACTGATGACGTCATCGGTGACGATGACGATGCCGTCATCAGTGACGTCACTGATGACGTCATCAGTGACGATGACGATGCCGATACCTCGGGTGGAGGGTCACGTGACTTCGGGGGGTCACGTGACCCCCCCTCCCCGAGGTGACCGAAGGTACCCGAGGTGCTCCCGACGTCCTCCCGAAGGAACCCGAGGTCCTCCCGAGGTCCTCCCGAAAGAACCCGAGGACCTCCCGAGGTCCTTCCGAAGGAACCTGAAGAAACCCGAGGTCCTCCCGAAGGAACCCGAGGTCCTCCCGAAGGACCTCGGGTTCCTTCGTGAGGACCTCGGGTTTCTTCGGGAAAATTTACCCATGATGCACCGCGCGGTTACGCCGACGGCGACGCCGACGCCGAGGGCGACGGCGACGGCGACGGCGACGCCGCTCAAGCCGGAAACAGGCGCCTAAGAGCTGCGCTCTAAAAAGAGTGACACTGAGTACACGCCCTTGAGGGATTCTAGGTCACAGTAAACACTCCTTGGAGAGAGTTGTCCCCAGCTTGACGCGGAATCTACCGTGCTCCAGATAACTCTGTACGTATAGCACTCAACATTAGGCCACGGAAACCAGATCGAATAAATCTTCCAGAATGCCATAGCGGCAGACCGTGTCCTCCAAATGCCTTCTCCAAAAAAAGATGGAAAGGCATTGTTGTCTCTTGACAAACGCCTCACGTACGGAAGTCTCACAGCGGACGAGATGATCGACAGTGAACCGAGCTGAGCGACAGCCACATTGGTACCTATCAAGAAGGCTGTTTCGCTCTAGATAAAACATGAGCCTCTTGTTTATAATCTTTTCTGATGTCTTGGAAAGACAGCTAATTAGAGCTATATGTCTGAAGCTAGATGCACAAGAAGAATCTTTGCCGGGCTTCAGCACTGGCACAACAACAGCAGTTGTCCAGGAGGACGGAAATCGAAGTTCGTGCAATGTAAATAGAGTATTATAGTTATTAAATAGAGTATTTAATATTTCTAATAATTCGTGCTATAAATAGAGTATTATAGCAAGAGTGTGAACGGGCCTTTATGAGCCAAACACTCAAGACCCGTTCACACTCTTGCGACCTCGTAAACCTGGGTTCCTTAAAACTTCTTAAACCAAAGGACACACTGGCGCCATCAATTGGGTAGCAGTGTAAACTCGGCGGTCCGGCATATTTTTTTATTTCTCTCGCGCATTATACTTTCTTTCTTGGCTCGAAACACTTTTCTCAATGTTATAAACGAGCCTTCCTATGGGTATTACGCACATTTGACCTCGGAAATCCCGCAAAACCTTCGCTCTTGTGAAATGCAGTTCCAGGGTCACCGCATAGATGGCGCCACAATGCCAGTGTGTTCCCTCGTTCTGAAACAAATTTAAAGGGGCCCACCAACAATGTTTCGACTGGTTTGAAGTTCGCGCTGAAACGGAGCTCCATGAAAGCAGGAACACCGAGGAAAAAAAATATTATAGAAATTCGCAATATTTTGTGAGTTATTAGCAAATTAAATATTGCAGAAAACAATTTTAAATAAGCAAAACATTGCGCTTCATGACGTAAAATGAAACAGTTTAGCGATTGGAGCAAAGCGGTTGGCCAATTGGACGCGAGTTTGGTTGATAGCCCGACGGCCCGGTCGGCCATTAGGCCTCGCTGCAACCATCGTAGCTCTGGAATCGGGTTGCCATCATCGATGAATTACCGGGCTTATCGGATTTTGAGCGGCGAATTCTTACAAAGGAGTGCGGAGCTGGGCGTCGCGCCGTACGAGGGCACACCACGCAAACGCCGCGACGAGTCCGCTTCGACAGCCGCGGAAGCCTCGTCTCCCGCAACTCGGCGAGTAGGAGGTACTCCGCCGCTGGGAGGCGCGCATGAGCGACGAGGCGTTGTTTTCGCCCTTTTTGAACTTTAATTTGCAACTTTATTAGCTCTATAAAAACGAATATTTAGAGAAATAATGACGGTTAACGTGTAATATACTTTATTCCGCTTCAAAATTTCTGGGACGGCTCTCGCCAATCACGAAACCCAGTGAATGTGACGTATAGTGAAAGGGAGCGCGGTTATGCGCGCGCATTTGGCACCTCGCGGCGCCACCGTCGGAGGAGGTGTTTCCGAGTTGTCAAATTAAAATATGATGCGCTAATATTTTTAAACTCTTTCGTTGTCCACTGGGTTTCCGGGACCACTAGCGTGGAGAAACCGCAAACAAACGTAGACGCTCAAATACTGTTGGAGGGCCCCTTTAAGAAGTTTTAAGAGATCTCGTCTCTCAGTCGTACTCGGTCGCAAGAGTGTGAACGGGCCTTCATTCTCTGCATTATTGCTTACAATATGTCTGCGGGAGGGATTCCTCAGCTCGCCGCCAATATCTAAAAGTTTGTAAACTGCTGTGCAAACAGAGGGACATACAAATTGCCTTTCCATGTTTTATTCAATTATTCAATGTTAAGATTTTTCATTTTGTTTGTACTGCTAGTACACGGAATCGTAGCTAGCAGCTGGAGCTTCTGCAGTCACTCGGAAGTTTCCCTTTTCTTTCAGCTTTGCTTGGAGCAGGGTGTGAACAGCGACACCAATGCGCACGTCCATCTGCGTTATTTCGGCTTTGAGACGTGTCAGTGCTTTGCGTATGTTCACCAATGGAGCTGAAAGACGTTTGTAAAAAAATAATAAAGCTCGTGAGAAGCGCTGCAATGTAGTTGACAAGCTATGCTTCGTCTGGGGCGCACACTTGCGACTGCTTACGATTGAATGCCTTGTGATCTCTTACAATGAGAGAACCCACTGGCTCCATCTATCGGGCAGCCGTGGAACGCTTGCAATGTTCGTATAGTATTTACTTTTTCTTGTGCATCATTCATGCTTTATTGACCTGAGAAACTTCAGCAATGTGATAAACAACCATTTGCCATAGATAGTATGTAATACATTTGATCTCGCAAGCATTGCAACACCTATGCTCTCGTGATATACACTTCCAAGGCCACCTCATAGATGGCATCACAGAGTTCTCTCAGCGTTACTTGTCGTAAGATATCACAAGAAGTCGCCCATAAGTAGTCGCAAGTGTGTGAACCAGAGTTTAATGTGCACTGTGAATTAGGTGCATCGAAACAGGAGGGACTACTATTAGCGCCCCGAGATTTCTGACATTTCTAGAGCACAAAACGGTAGAAGGGAAAGGAAGTGTCCTTCCCCCACCTCCCATAGCCCCCACATCTCCCGAACACATCCGACGCCCCTGACTGCAATAAATGCTGCAGTCAAAAGCGCAGCGAGTGCTGTGGCGTCAATAGAGTCAGCGGCACCCTGGGCGGTGGCCCTCCGCAAAGCATGCATGTAAGCTCATACAGCATCGATTTTTCTTTTCTGAACCTTCCTGAATTGCTTGGAATACATACTACCATCGAAACTCTCCACAGTGAAGTCCCGTTTCTCAAGAAAATGTTTTGCTAAGTGCACCCCAACTTTTAGACAGTGCATACCCCCAAAAATACAACTGCAACAAACTTGGGGTCGAAAGCTTTCCTAACTTAAGACAAATTTATGAACTTTCTACTCTCTCACCAACTATAAAATTTAAAAGCTCGAAAGCTGGGTGTTTGCTTGCGCACGTGTGCAAGCCCAGAGTCCTACAGGGAGGTGTGCATAGACTCTGCTCGCACAAACCCGTATCCCCGATTTTGTGAAAATTATCTTTCAATCTTATGAGAATGTTTGCTCAGTACTGTGCAGTGTCTTTATTAACTTTTATATTACTGAGCGCACGAGCACAAATAACGTATAAGCAAATTGTTTCGATTTGACAACAAACCAGGCTCTGCATTGACATTGACATCAGCTGTAGTCAGATGATCATTCCGAAATATTCCAGACTTGAGCCATGGCGGGGGTGTGACTCTAATGGCCTATCGTCACGGACAGGGTGAGAAAGTCTCTCTCGGATGCCCGGCCTCTAGCATGTGCTCGTCGACTCCTGCTGTTCCCTGGTTGCATGCACGCTCTAGGCTTACGAGACGCCCAAGTGTCATCAAAAGTATAAAGCTCGCACTGGAGGAGGGGCACCTGAAGGACCTCCTTGCCGTTCTTATGCTGATAGTGACTATAGTTTCACTTGGCAAACAACAGTCCAACACTGCCCGCTCACATAGCAAGGGCAGCTCTTCGATGGCCCGATCAAATTTGAGCACTACCACCTGTCCACAACCACATTCTTTTGCACCAACCGGTGACTCTCGAGCGTTAGAAAGGTTACCAGCAGCAAGGTGTATTTGCCACGTCTGCAGGCAGTGTTCGATTTCTTCTTAACAAGTCAAGGAGGGCGCAAGGGTAGCTTACTCCCATCGGTCATGCTTGATCCTCTTTCTTCCATTTCTTGTTTAATTTGATCCAATTCTTCAGTTATCTGAAAAAGAGGGTGTCGTCATTTGTGTGACAAACACTTTATGGGTGCTCTTCCTTTGTGTTTTCACGACGCGTTCTCGATTGATACTTGCTCGGCGTCCCCATGCGGAACAGTAAACATGAGGTCTGCACGGCAAAATTCCAGAGCAGAGTGTGTCTTTGAGAAGACACGGTATTCTAATACCTTGTCGGAAGATGCAGCCACAAATATTGAACACGAGGGGGACTAGTCCACCTGCAGTTCAAATCTCCAGGCAAGACAAGTGAGCTTTCACACCTGGGCAAGGCTGAGGGACCTGTCAGTGATGCCTCCACTGACAGACCTGTACTGCTCCTTTGCCTGAGCCAAGCCTTCCTGGGTCGACCGATAATCGGAGAGGAATGTCTCCAGCTGAGCGTTAAGGTACTTCTCTCGGCTGTTCACCTGGGCAGAGTTGAATAAACCATTAGTTTGTGCAAAAGTACTTTTCTTTGGCTTCCCTAAGGCTTTTTTTCTGGTTTGCCACCAAAGTGACCAACTTCAGCCAAAGATGTCAACCTAACAGCCAGCAGTGAAGCCTAATTCAGGCACTTGTTTGCCGATTTTGACCCAAAGTTGCCACATGAAAGTCAAACAACCAGAAGTGAAGCCTAACTCTCGTAGCCATTTGGCGACTTCGGCACAAAAATACCAGATGACAGCCAAACTACCAGGAAGCGAAGCCATACTTTGGCACTTGTTTGGCAATTTAGGGTCAAGGTATGCAGACCCAAGCCAAAGAAGGTCAAGTTTGGCTCTACTTTGGTTTCTTCAGGCTTTTTAAGGCTCTAAATGCCCAGACAAAATTAACTTTTGACCCAAAGAACTGCTAGCTGGGTACAGACGACTAAGGCTTTTATTTTCATACCTAGCTAGTAACTAGTGCGCTCAATCATCCAAATCCCCAAGAATTTTATTGACACGACTGCAACCGATGGAAGAGACCTGCCTTCATTCCCAACAAGTGAGACTGAATGTGGCAGCCAGCCAAAAACACAGAAGAAGCGGCAAAGTTTTTTTTTTCTATCAAATGTGTAGGTGCTTTCAGAAATCAACATTAAGATATAAGTCTAAATTTGTGAGTAACTAATATATTTTCAAATTAATTTTGGAAACAAATTTATCTCAAAATTAAGGTAGTATTGCCATAGTCAAAACAGCGTACTATCTTCAATGAAGAGGCAGGACTCCAACATTTTTCTATTTGACTGGGTGATGAGGCCACATGATACTTTCTTAACATGCACCAAGTGCACTGTAACTCATATCAGTCAATGAAGAAGAATGGCTAACAAGTTACTTTTTTTATGGGTTTAGTATTACATCGCTCGGTCTGAACTGAAAAAGTTATGTGAACTTTTTAGAAGAGTTGTGCATCAATATGTTTTTTTTTTTAAATTGTTCTAATTATATTAGTTTTATTTTACGAGCCTCCCACTTCGGTAGAACGGCAAGTGGCAGGCTTACAGAGGAACGGCAAGTGCTGCAAAGCTCTTTATGCAAGACACAGTATTTATTTTTTTATCATATCTCACACATTTTCAATTGGACATAATCGTCAAATCCGGATCTTACAAATTCTAGGCCACAGAACCTAAAACAATAAACTCTCAGGATAACACAGCATTGAAAAATATCCTGCCTGAAACACAACAGATAATAAAGAAAAATATATGAACTGTTTGTAACGCAATCTAGTAACGTTATGAAACTGTTGATGTGAAAATGAAAGAATGTGATCAGGTGAACGCAGAATATATATATATATATATATATATATATATATATATATGCATTGAATTCATATAAATGTGCTGTCCAAGCAAAAGCACATTTTTCACTATGTCTAATCTATTATATAGATTACTCGGCCTTGGAACTGGCAGAGTCGAAGATTGTATAACTCCTGGTGTCTAAAGACGCCACCAGCCAGGTGATGTTCCCATTGCTGTTAGTAGAATTATTTGAGGGATACTACATTTTATAAATCTATTAACAGTAGGGTTGATGTAGGCTTGTGCACACACCAATAAAATTCATTGTTTTAAGTCTCGCGATGTCATATCTCGTCCCTGTTGACAGGAGTAATCAAATAAAGTTTAAGGACTCATTTAAAAGGCTAAAAGCACAAAACAAGAAAAGGACAAAGAAGAAAACACACAAGACACAGAAAGGCACCACCTTGCAACTGATATCTTATCCCAGTCAGTCAAACCAGTGCACATGCACAAAGTTGGTGCTTTGTACGTGCATGTGCGCTGGTTTGACTGACTGTGATAAAATATCAGTTGCAAGTTAGCACCTGTCTGTTTCGTGTGTGTTTTCTTTTTGTCCTTTTCTTGTTTTGCGCTTTTAACCTTTTAAATCATCACGAACCAATTAGTTCAAAACAAAGTCTTAACTTAAGAACTACTTTACGATATAAGCTCTGGGTGATCTCATTCTTGTCCATCTCGCTCGCAGCTTTGCATTAATTGCATTATCATCACACACTTTTAATTTTTATTTTTGAAGTACCTTGTCTAGGGTGTTGGCAATGTTAGCTGCCAGTCGGTCAAGCTGGCTCTTGGTGACCATCAATCCTTCTTCCATGTCTTTGCGGTACTGCTGTATCTGGTCAAGATGGTTACGCCAGTCCTGAAGGAACACACGAGTGGAGAGAGTCATACCGTTCCGTTTCAAGTCACCATTGCACATACAGATTGTGATGTAAAACAAATTAGATGTTGCATGTATAGACAGCAAAAGGTTTGTTTGCCTATGAGGTATGGCAATGCTGGCTCATACTGTAGATGAGGAACTTAGCAGCTGCAGAATGTGCAATTATTGGTTTCTAAAGATTTTGGTGGACATTTAAAAGGCAGACACCTTAACTACCACTGTGACCATTTGTGCTCACGTGCAGGGGTTTCCCCAGGAATTGAAATCAGGGGGGGTTATCTAAATTTTTTTGGGGGGTTAAAGGGGGGGGGGGCATTGCGAATATAGGAGTCGTTGTGAATTAAGGGGGTGCCTTCGGAAAAACGAGGGGGGGTCTAAACCCCCCTAGGGGGGGGTCTGGGGAAATCCCTGCTCACGTGTACCACCAACTTACGCGGTAAAGTATGGTGTTGACAGAACTTGCATCTAATGTTCCATGTTAATGAGAGTAGCCTGTGATTAGTGGCAAGCACCATTGAAATCGTTATCACTTCTCCCTCGTTCAAGAAGGCGTCGGATCACCATTATGCCATGCCTCATGTAACCGCCAATTCCAAAGTCCTATTCAAACTCGTTGACTCAAACACCTGAGTAGTAAGACTATGTGAGTGAGTCGATAGACGTCACATGGTGTCAAAAGATTGGGATGTTGCGCGAAAACAAACTCTGGCCGCCGAAATCACTGGATACGAGCACCAATGACTGCCTCACGTGGGAGGACTGGCTGCAGTCATACCAGTGGTATGAAACAGCCGTGCAACTCCAGAAGAAGCCGCCCGAAGTGCAATAAGCAAGGTTTATGTCAGTCATCAGAACCGAGGCTCAGAAAATCTACCAATTGTTCCAGTTAACGACAAATAAAAAAAGGACGTCAACATCATCAAGGCGAAGTTCACGGCGCACTTTACGCCATGCATAAACCATGCCTGCGAGAGGCAGGGCGGCCAACCCGAGGGAAATTTTCCAGATTAAGATAATTTTCCGGTCTATGTGGGAATAAGGGAAACCTTGCTAGTTTTAGGGAAATTTTGGGCACTGTATAATATCTAAAAATATATAGGTCAATTATGATTTTTTTTTTCAAGATAACATCGAATTTTAGTGGCTTTGGCTACATTTGAGTTATTCCCTCCATCTGTTTGGCGGTTTGTTGTGCAACCATCTGGTAACACTGAGGAGCACTCGAACAACTTTTTTCGGCAAAATCAGTTTTTATTGCCACCGTGAAAACTATAAAGGAAGGGACCAGTCAACTCGAAGCTTCTGAAAGCGCCGCTCTGCCTTCTCGGAAAAGAAAGCTTGAGTACAAGAAATACTGCGATGTCTGGAGATACAGACACCATGTCCAAGATACAGACTTACGAACAGCACTCTTTCGTTCTACTGTCCTTTTCTCTTCCTCCGACGTTTTGTGCACTGTTTAATATTAGTAATACAGACTTACCATGACTAATAATGTTTCGCAAAGTGCAGTGCAAGAAATAGTGCTTACTATGTGTCGTGTTTGATCTGATAGAGTTTGAGAACTCTAGCTTGTGTTACAGCTTTTGCTTTGGACTGACTATCATAAAAAATGCTAAAGAAGTTATTAAAGCAGTACCATGTTCTGATGACGTGCATAACATGTAAGGCAAAGATAGAGTTTTATTTGTCAGTTTGAATCTCCCTATGACACTTTCCCTTGTCAGATTTGCTTTGATTACTCTTTTGGCCCGATAAACTCATTTTTGCGAAACGTACGCGAGGCGTAAAGGCTACATAATATATATCTCATCGTAAAAATGGAAGTGATGTAGAAAAAAATGAGTATTTAGTCTGTTATAATTAGTTGGGCAAGGGAGGTAAATTTCGGCAGAAATGGGGAAATGTCAGGCGTCTGCAAGGGAAATTCTGACTTTCCGTGTTGGCAGCCCTGACGAGAGGTAGAAATTTAACCAGATGGCACAGAAAGAAAGAGAATCGTTCGCAGACTATGTGACATCGCACAACTAGAAGCGAGCAGATAAAATTTCGGTCCACTCACGGAAGAACTGCTACAAGATCGTATCATCATGGGCGCGCAGAACAACCAAGTCAGAAAAAAACTCCTGACGGATCCAGCCATGGACTTGGACAAGGCAATACACCTTTGCAAGGCAAATAAGCAGGTGACTCAACAAATAAAAGACATGATGACGCAGAGCAGGAAGGCCGTCGACGCAGTGCGACCCAGAACGGAGCAAAAAAAGAAGACCACAGCCGACAAGCAGACGCCGAAACTGCCGTCGGAAAAGCGAGCTACACAGGAACTGTGGCTATTGTGGAAGCCAGCATCAGAGAGGAAACTGCCAAGGATACAGCAAGAAGTGTGTCACCTACGACAGAACCGGACACTTAGCAGCTAGCTGTCTGCAGAACAGGCAAGAGAAAACAAAGAGAAGTTCACGCCATTGAATGCACAGACTCTGATGAAAAAATGTTTGTTTCAGAAATCCAGAAGGAAAAGGACAACACAAGTAAAAACTGGTATGAAAGCATCGTATTTCCTTGCGGAAAGACAGTAAAAATGAAGTTGGACACCGGAGCTTAGTAAAGTGTGCTACCAGTCGGCATTACAAATAGTCTCAACCTCAAGACGAGACAATCGCCAGTGAAACGCATCGTCTCCTACACACAACAAAGTCTTGACGTCATCGGCGAGAGCATAGATCCGTGCAAGGTACAGGACAAGTCAGTCAAGATCAAATTCATTGTTGTTGATGGACACACGCAGCACCCGTTCTAAAAAAAAACAACTGTGAAACGCTGAACCTAGTGAAGCGCGTGCATCTGCTAGAACAGCAAGATGGAAACCTGTACACAAGCCTGGATGCATAAGTGTTTGTATATGATGCAGACCTAAAGGCCAACACAGACAAAGGAGAAAGCAGACCACTGAGAAATGTGCCATTCACCATTATGGATGACGTCAAGAAAGAACTCGACAACATGGAGGATGGCGGAATCATCAAGAAAATAAATGATCCAACTCCATTCTGCAGTCAGACGATTGTAGTCAAGCGGAAAGGCAAGCTAAGAATTTGCCTAGACCCAACAGACCTGAACAGATCCTACTCGGAAGACATTTCCCGCTCAACACGCTGGAAGAAATCGCAGCACAGGTCAGTGGATCCAAAGTCTTCACACTGCTTGACTTGAAGAAGGGCTTTTGGCAACTAACGGTGTACGAGAAGACCCAGAAATATCTGGTGTTTAGCACGCCATGGGGGAGGTATACGTTCCTATGTGTTCCTTTCGGAGTAGAAACGGCACCCGAGGTATTTCAACAAGTGATCACAGAAATCCTGAAAGGCCTCTCAAACATCGCAAACTCTATGGATCACATACTGATATATGCCAAGACAATGGAAGAACTGAACAAACACACCGAAGCAGTCTTGGAGAGACTACGACAAACTCAACCAACAGAAATGTGTCTACAACCAAGCAAGAGTCAAGTTCCTAGGACACGTCCTAACAGACTAGGGTCTTGAAATAGACAAGGAAAAGGTTGAAGCCATCGAGAAAATCAAAGAACCAAGAAACAAAGCTGAACTACAACAGCTCCTTGGCATGCTGCAATACCTGCAGAAGTTTATACCCAACCTAGCAGAAAAAGCAGCCCCACTGAGAAAGTTGCTGAAGCAAGACACAGCATGGCTTTGGACAGAAGAGCAGAGGACTGCACTTCTAAGTGAGCAAGAAGGACCTCAAAGAAGCCCCAACCTTACAGTACTACGACGTCAATGGATCGCTTACTCTTTCAGCGGACGCCCAGCTCAAAAGCACTACCGTAATATCCCGAAAGGTAGCCCACCTAAAAGCGAAAGCAAATCAGGTGAAAATATGGAGTGGGCCAACTTTCGATGTGCGATAGAAAAGAGAACAAAAATTGGTTCGACGATCAATGGGATTCATCCGATGCAAATTAGTTAGCATTTCCATCGGATTTAATTCAATGAACGCGTGGCCTCAGCTTTCTTCCATCGCTCTTGGAAACGGTCAGCCATATCACTTGTGGAAAGAATCACATCTATCGCCGGAGCAGCAACAGAGCGGGGCTGCATTCCAAAGCAACGCAGCGCGTGCTCGTCTCTAACTCTGCACCAGCCGTGCGACGCACGTATTGGTTCGAAGCGCTGACGTCGGCACGCGTCACCCTCTCTCTCTCTCCCCACCATTGACACAATAACTCCTCACCACCCCACTCTCCTCGCGACATCATGCATGGTGCTGAGACACAGACTGACGCCGGCAGGATTTCGTAAAAGCGAGCATTCTGATGCTGACGAATAAAAAAATACTAGTTTTAGATTCTTTGAACTGCAAAACTTGTGATTGCAGGGAGGAGCGATGAACCAAAGACGACTGTCCTTTCCAGTCAGCAGCGTTCACTTATCTCCCGTCGTGGCTAACAAACACCATTTGCGGAGGTCACCATTGGTCAGGGCCTCGCAATTACTAGAAGTGGACTATCTTCCGGTGTTTCTGAAAAATAGCAAATCCTGCCAAATGTAGGGGTAAGTTATCTTTCGGGGGGTGGGGCATCTCTCGGGACATTACGGTAGGTGCAGTGCTCATGCAGGATGAAAAGCCTTTGGCCTATGCATCAGCCACACTAACTCCAGCACAGATGAACTATCCATAGATAGAGAAGGAGGCCTTGGCAATAAAATAAGGCTGCAAAAAATTCCACTCCTACATCTATGGGCGACCACTGATCATAGAAATTGATCATCGTCCTCTTGAAAACATCAGTAAGAAACCACTGGGACTTGCACCACCTCTATTGCAGAGACTCCTCTATGCAAAAATACTCCAGAAGCCGGGCGAAGACATGATAAATGTAATAACAAAAACGGCTTGACATAACAAAAATAACAATTTAATTAAACGTTTCGCCTCCCATGCGGGAGGCATCTTCAGTAAAGCACAGAGCGAGTGAGGGTCGCACAAAAAAGTTCGGCTATTTAGGCATAAAGTTTGTGTACACCTCCGGTAGGGGGCCACGGTTCTTGTTTACCAGCGATGAATCACTTCCGCGTTTGTCGTTCTGGATGAACCAAGATTCCAGCAGCTTTCTCGGTCCCCACCTTTTATCCCTCGCCAAGGTCGATGCCTTGTCAAAGTCAAATTGGTGTCCTGACGTCCATGCGTGGTCGACGAGTTCGGACTTGAAGCGGGTGGCGTTCGTGGAATTGGCGACATCCCGTGCGTGTTCTTTTAGTCTTGTTTTTCTTTTTCGTCCCGTCTCTCCAATGTAGGAAGCGTCACATTCCTTGCACTGCACCTGGTAGATCACTCCCCTTTCTGCCTCTGGCGGGGTCGGGTCTTTTGGCTTGGAGATAACATTGGCAATTGTTCTGTAGGGTTTGTATACAGTTCGTATCCCCAACGGCCTAAGCGCGCGTCCCAATGCCTCCGAAACCCCCTTAACGTACGGGATGCACACGACGTCACGTGTTCGTTCGGCTCGATCCGGGCGCCGATGGGACATTTGTTTCTTAACGCGATTGATAAATCGGTCTGGGTAGTTACGTTTCTTCAAAGCCTCCCGCACATGGCTAAGTTCTTGATTGCTAAGTGTTGAGTTAGATGGGACCAGTGATGTGATTGGCCTAAGCCATTTTGGCGCACGTTTCGGAGCAACCAAAAAAGTGTTTTGGAGCAGCAAATGTGGCCTTTGGAGCAACCAAAACAGTGTTTTGGAGCAGCAAAAGCGGCTTTTGGAGCAGCCAAGACAGTGTTCCGGAGCAGCAAAAAAGGATTTTAGAGCAGATATTCTTAGAAAAATAAAAATATTTGTTTTAAGTGCTGTACAAACAAAGGGTACTTTGTGTTGTGTTGTGTTGTGTTCTGATGTGACGTGTTGTGACGGAACTCGCTGCTTCTGTTTTTACTGCTCAGACATCGCACAAGTGTACAGTGCTGTAGGCATTGCCAAGCAATTTCGAAAAACCGCTTGCCACCGTTTTACTGGCTCCCGACGCGACAGATTTTCGTCAAAAGTAAGCAAACGTAAAACAATGAATTGCAAGCGTCCCAGCTGGTGCCTCAGTCCCGCAATCATGTTCGCATGCACGTGAGGCCAACTTCAGCAGGCTTGCTGTTGGGCATGCTTCGTCGCGCGAGCGTAGACAACGGCTGTCCGATCGAAACCGAAACTATGCCCCTCAGCTCCGTCGCTAACTTATCCCCAAAATTGTACACAAAATGTAACTTTCGAGCATGCGACAAAACAGTCCACTGACTCCGCGGTCACTCTAGGTAACCCTCGCGTCATTGAGCTGCACTACAGCGGAGTCACACTCGACCACAAAATATTTATTTATAAAAACTGCGAGGGCTGTCAGTTTTAAAGTTTGTACGCAAGCTGTTCGACGGTCTTATCGAAAAGCATCCAAAAAGTTTCAGTGACGACAACAACTTTGAAAACAGGCGAAAACGTCACTTTTTCTCGTTCTTCCCATAGAGTCCCATGCATTGGCTGGTGTCTATCAATGGCCGCCGGTGGCGACACTCGGCCCCAGCTGCCGAGGCCGCAGTCCGCAATCCAGCCTACTACAATAGAAATCAGTGGTCTGCACACATCCGCGTCTATCGCTGAAAATATAAAAAAAAAGAGACGAGAGACGAGACCCACAAGACGAGAGCGCGGAACGCGAGACGCCGGGAAAACCATGCAAGACCGGGTGGACAATTGATGCACGGTACTTTGTGTCAGGCGGCCGCTTGCGCCACATAACCCACGCCTGCTCAATTACGGTACTCAGTTTAGTTTCGAATTTGAAAGGCGACCGAAATTGGTCCTTTGGCGCAGGCTTGGCGCAGATTACCCATATTTTGGCGAAATGTAGCAGGATGTAGCAGGGTTAGCCCCTTGGCGCAGTTTGGCGCAATTGGCGCAGCAATCACATCACTGTGGGACTGTTTCTGAACGATAAAGTAACGATCTTACAACTGAGCTTTTGTGTTGAGTAGGGTGATGAGAGTGGTAGTCAAGAAAGTTTTGTGTGTCACATGGTTTACGATATACGGATGTCTCCATCTTAAAGAAAGGTTCACTAGTTCTATGGACACGTACATCTAAAAACGGCAAGGTACTGTCGGTTTCATGTTCGCAGGTGAACTGAATTGAGGGGTGGACACTATTCAAATTGCGGTGAAAATCGGTTACGTTCTCTCTGTTAACTATTACAAAAGTGTCATCGACATAACGACGGTAGAACTTCACAGGGAAATCAATGCCAGACATTACCTTTTCCTCAACTTTTTTGTGCGACCCTCACTCGCTCTGTGCTTTACTGAAGATGCCTCCCGCATGGGAGGCGAAACGTTTAATTAAATTGTTATTTTTGTTATGTCAAGCCGTTTTTGTTATTACATTTATCATGACTCCTCTTTGATATACAACACTATGCACCCAAGATTGTATACAAGAGAGGGAAAGGTCTTCACACTGCAGACCTCCTAAGCCGCGACTGCGAAACTGATGAGAGCACCAACACATGTACCGAAGACTGGGACGTACTAGCCATCTTGCCAATGTCAAAGGAAACTTTCAGAGAACTCAAATATCAATTGAACAGGATGAAGCACTGCAAAGCATAATGCAGGCAGTAAGAATGGATGGCCTCCAACGACAAGAATGACGGAAACACAAAAACTCTTCTCGCCAGTGCGTGACAAGCTATCAGTTGCGAAGGTTGCTGTTCCGTGGTGACCGCATAGTCATCCCAAAGACATGGAAACACAGAGTTATACAAGCAGCGCACTCTGGACACCTTGGAACAGGTGTCCAGAGTGCAGAAACAGTATACTAGCCAGGAATGTCAAACGACATCCGAGGTCATGTCGAGGCATGCAGCGTCTGTGAATCGTCAAACAAGCGACCACCGAAGAAGTCACTCATCCCGAAAGAAATCCCCAACTTGCCCTGGGAACGAGTAGCTGCGGACTTGTGTGACTACAAAGGAAAACCACACATTGTCATTCTGGATAGCTACTCCGGCTACATTGACTTTGCTGAACTTCGAAACAGCGCAGCAGCAGAAGCAATTAACGCAATGAAACGCTGGTTTGCAGCTCATGGCATACCACGAGTTGTAGAGTCAGACAACGGGACCCGATTCATAGCACGGGCACTCCGCACTTTCGAAGAAGAAGGGCAGTTCAAACTACGAACGTCGAGTCCATTGTACCCCAGGTTCATCGGCCTTGCTGAACAGGCAGTACAAACTGTAAAGAACATGCTCAAGTGGTGTGCCTTGGATGGTAGCGACGTTTACATACCAGTGTTGAACCTAAGAAATGTGCCACGTGACGGAGACGTTGGCTCACCTGCACAACGTCTCTACGGAAGACAAACAAACACAACATTGCCGACGAAGAGCGACCTACCGAAGCCGAGAACAATCCAAAGGGTCAAAAGCAAACGAAAGAAACACGCATGAAGCAGAACTTCCATGCAGACAAGGGCACAACACCTGCACCGGCCATAAATGTAGGTGACAGTGTGCATGTCTGGGAAAGTCCAAGGAAGTGGATACCAGGCTTAGTTATCTGCAAGCATGGTGCCCCAAGATCATACGTGCTCCAGACACACCACGGCATGATCAGAACAAACACTGCAAGGATCAGTCCCACCAAAGCGCACCTCGCTACCAACTGTGAGGATGCTACAACAAGCATCGCTGAACCCAGCCAGGAAGTTCAAGAGACGCAGCACCACCACAAAGATACATAGCCTCTTTAGTGCTAAGCGGCCAAAGTGGCATCACAGTGACTCAGGCCGGCTGCACTGTCAAGCCAGTGGTCAAACTGGACCTTTAGTGAAAAAAGAAGATGTGACGGCAGCCCGTGCTTAGTGGCAAGCACCATTGACATCGTCATCACTTCTCCCTCGCTCAAGAAGGCGTCAGGTCGCCATTACGACATGCCTCATGTAACCGCCCATTCCGAAGTCCTATTAAAACCCGCTGACTCATGCAACTGAGTCATAAGGCTACGCGAGTGAGTCGATAGACGTCACAATGTAGGAGCTGGACAGTAGACAATTAGTATGACTAGCAGCCAGGCACGTAGCCAGGATTTTGTTTCGGAGGGGGCCTGCCCATGACAAAATACTGTATGAGGGGGAGGGGGGAGAGGAGGTCCCAGCAAAATTGAAGGTTTTGGGGGGGGGGCCCGGGCCCATGCCCCCCCCCCCCCCCCCCCCCTCCTGGCTACGTGCCTGCTAGCAGCAGGTTTCAAACTGTTTTATGAGCCCACGCAGTGTGAGCCTCGCTTCTTTGTTTTTCAAGTACGACCTGAACTGTCCGCGAGCGCCAGTCTAAAGGCCCGTTCACACACTTGCCTTTGCTTACAATCGAGTTCTTGTGGTCTCTTACAACGAGAGAACACACTGGCATGCTGGCGCCATCTATGAAGTGACTTGGAACTGCATTTCACAATAGCGAAGGTTTTGCAGTATCTGCAAGATCAAATGTAAATACCAGGCACTTAGCCAGGATTTTGTTTCGAGGGGGGGGCCCGCCCATGACAAAATTCTGTATGAGGAGGAGGGGAGAGAGGAGGTCCCGGCAAAATGGCCGATTTCGGGGGGGGAGGGGGGGCCGGGCCCCATGGGCCCCCCCCCCCCCCCCTGGCTACGTGCCTGGTACATACTATCTATGAGAAATGGTTATCATGGTCAAAGTCAAAAAGTTTTGAAACCAACAGAATGATGCATGAAAAAATAGGAAATATATGGAAATTCTTCCCACAGCTACCCACCAGATGGTGCCAGCATGTTCTCTCATCATCAGAAATTTTAAGAGGTTTTGAGGTACACGATAGTAAGCAGTGGCAAGTGTGACGCAAAGGGGGGACCGGGCCCCATGGGGCCCCCCCCCCCCCCCTTGGCTACGTGCCTGGTACATACTATCTATGAGAAATGGTTATCATGGTCAAAGTCAAAAAGTTTTGAAACCAACAGAATGATGCATGAAAAAATAGGAAATATATGGAAATTCTTCCCACAGCTACCCACCAGATGGTGCCAGCATGTTCTCTCATCATCAGAAATTTTAAGAGGTTTTGAGGTACACGATAGTAAGCAGTGGCAAGTGTGACGCAAAGGACTCGTGCTTGCATTAGCTGTGTCATGCAATGTGCAGTAGTGCAAAGAATGAACTGCACCACCCCAAGGTGTGTGGTCCTAATTCTCAGCCAATTTTCTAAGCTATGGCAGTCAACATGAAGTTAAGCACTAGGCATATACAATGACACAATCAAACACCCCTTGTACGAAAGAGTTGTTCGGGTTCGGAAACTTTCCTGGATTAGAGAGCGCCGAAAAGAAAAAAAAAAATTTTTTTAAAACAATCTAGCTGGGACACGCGTGTCAAAAAATTAATTTTATGCAACAAAAACATTTTTTAGAGCAATATTGGCGGCGCGAGACGCGGTTTAGTCGGTAGTCACCTCCTTTTCACCTTGTTTTCTCTCTCGGCATTTCGGGTGCGTCGAGGAGAGATGGATCGGCTTCGCCTTCAAGTTGAGGTGGAAAGGGCGAATTACCATCTTGCTGAGCGAATGACCATTCTGCGACGTCATGGACTTTGGACTTTGCGCGCAGAATTTCAAATAAATCTCTCGCCGTCAATATTGCTCTAACAAGTGTTTTTTTGCATACAATTTATTTTTTGACATGCGTGTCCCAACCAAACTTGTTAGAAAAACAGTTTTTTTCTTTTCAGGGCCCTTTAAGGTAAATGAAACCTGAAGAGATTGGAGCTATGAACTCTTTGCAGGGTGTATCTCTGCTAGAGTGTAGGGCAGGGGTCTCAAACTCATTGAGTGCGGGGGCCGGGGGCCAGATAACCCCCCCCGAAAGGTCGAGGGCCAGCCTAGGGGGGGGGGGGGGGGGGGGGGGGGGGAGTGCGGAGTGGGGGGGGAAGATTTTGAAAAAAGACCTCATGCTCTCGTTTCTTTTGTAATCTCGCAGTTTAGTTATTGACATCTGCAGCTTTCATTTGTTTATAGGACTAACTCGGGCCCTTGCCTGATGTGACAACAAGAATTAAACTGTGCCTGTGTTGTCCCCCTTTTTTTTCTTCTTTTTGTCTACGTCTCGGGTTTGACAATGTTAAAATGGCACCGCTCCTACGAGAGCAAGCAGACTGCCATTTTTGTTCACCAATTCACTCGGGAATTATTCAAGCTCTAGATTTCTTTAAAAAAGAGGACGAAATCTCTTCCTATGACAGTGCTTTGCTTCCTGAGGATTCTTGATAGCAGCAGTCTAAAAAATATTTGTAGTTGAATGGTGATTTTTTCTGAAGGCGTAAATCTCAAGCTCTTAGCTTTATCTTTGAGAGTTCCTCTGCTGAGGGAGAGTTTGTGCAGCCGAAGTGTGTCCTTGAGCGAAATTCTCGCGCTTGCAGCCTAAAAGCGAAATTGTGGTACAGGTGACAAACGTGACAAAACTTGGGGAACCAAAATAAAAAAGAAGACACAAGGCAAATGAAAACAGAATGGTAACTATGTAAATATGTTATAGAAGCAGGGCTATATGTTTCGAGCGGAATAAATCGGCAACATGAGATCATTATAGCGCATGCCATTTCTTGCGCTCAAGGCATGTGAACGAGGGCTCGCAGCCCGTTGCCTGCGGGCCGCATCTCGGCGACTTGCGGCCGGCGTGTTTGAGACCCCTGGTGTAGGGTATGGTGAACACCCATCACTGAAACATGCTCAGTGAGCTTTCGTAATGAATATATAGGTCTGAGTGGATTAATTCTTCCAACAGTAGTTGCAAAAAGTGCACAAAGACGACGAACGGAACATTTTATGTGTTATTTTTGCACATTTGAAGCTCCTTGAGATGTCACTTACCAGCAACCTTATCCTGCACCTGATAAATGTAGCGAGGCAGGCAAGCGAGCACTTTTAAAAGATCTATGGAAATGGTGCATTCCCGTCAAATTGCCTAGGTGAAGCTGTAGGAAGGATGCCCCATTAAGCAAAAGCAAGCTTCTGTGATAGGTAAGATTTACCAAAATAAAGAGTGTCTCACCAGAAACAATAACAAGCATGCAGCCCACACTATGACGAAGCTTACTACAGTGTAGGTGTCGTGCAACTCAGATTTCAAGCTGACAAATGCCTCTGGTCTACCACAAGTCTTTTGCTGAGGCATCCCAAGTGCCCTCTTACAAGTGGTTGGGAAGCAAGCCCTTTTTCGATTACTTGTGATGCATTCTAGGCTGTGCAACTTGAGGAATTTTCCCAGACGTTACGACAGATACAAAGATGTCCACGCTTCCAATTTTACTGTATTCAGTCTGACATGTCTGGAGATTATCACGACATCAATATCCTATGTCCTTAGAATACAGTAAGATCAGGAAAACAGGGACAAAAGGAAAGCAACATAAATGAAGACAGGACAAAACATCCGTCTTCATCTTTCATGACGCTTTCCCTTTTATTCCTGTGACTTACCATCATGCTCCAATTCGTCAAACCAGTACAAACTTTCACGTTTTTGATGCTATCAAGTGCCTGCTAATTAAACTGAACGAGGTATTATCAGCCCCTGAAGTTTATTTGGTTCAGGATCTAGTAGAAAAGAAAGAAGAAAATCCGTCTTCCATGTAGCTACTGTACCTAGCATCTGTCTGGATGGTCACCTTGAGCTGAGGCAGAACGCTTTCACCTCCAGCTTCCACTCGGCGCCATCAATGGTGACTTCATGATTTCTTCTGGCTTGACCAAGTTTCCAGAGCTCTAAAAAAGAGAAACAGAAAAGTGAGGAGTTTTTTTTTCAAATGAGCCGAATCAAGAAATCGAAACTAAGCCAATTTTGCTGAAATTCGGAGTATATCTGCGGGTCTCTCGTTTCCAAAAGGTATTAATCTGAAATAGACTACTTCCATAAAGCCCTGCATGCAACACGGCGCGCGTTGCACTCTGGGAACTACGTTTACCTCGAGTATAACCCGAACTATTTTGAAGAAAACCTGAGGGTTCGCTTTTCCGCGGAGCACGCGGATTGCCAATCACGCGATCGACAGCAGATACCAGCTGTTTACAGGATAGAGATAACTCTTCGCGCAAAGATACACCTGTGAAGGTTGCATTTGTATGGAGAGCCATGTTCTTGATCTAGTTATT
>JABSTQ010007041.1:0-21364 GCA_013358835.2 Ixodes persulcatus | reverse complement strand
AAAGAAAAACGTGCGATTTGATTAGTCTGTGGATAATGTAATAGTTTTTCATAGCAGGAACACACAATGTACGTTATATTCATATAAACAAATATGTACATGATACAGATACGGTTCTGTTTAAGTCAGAGAAGACTTGTTGCACAAGACCACACAAGTCATACTCAAATGTGAATTATACATCAGGAAGAACAATAAAGAGAGAAAACAATGCTGCAGAAATACTAAAGAGACGAACTTTTCATCAATTTCTTCAGTTGTGTTTTTGTCCTGGCCTCGATGACGCTCTCTGGAAGTGTGTTAAAGATGAAGGGCACATAATACGAGCGAACTCTTTTGCCGTAGCGCGTCACACAACAAGGGGTTACAAAACGTGACCTACTATTAATATAGTTTACTATAATAATAATAATAATAATAATAATAATAATAATAATAATAATAATAATAATAATAATAATAATAAATCTTTATTCGCAAATTGCCCAGTACCAAGATCAGTTTCGGGTCCGATCAAAGCCATCAGGGGCTTGTAGGATCAGACCCAGCAGTTTAATTGACAAAAGTATCACAGGCACGGCGACGACGAACACTCAACCAACACACAGAAATAGGCTAAGCCTCACAGGGCCCTGGAGTCACACAGGCACGATGAGGACGAGAACACAACACACACTCAGTTGGATCAACATTGTAGATCCTTCGAGTCGCACAGGCACGACAACGACGAGCACACACCAACAATCACACAGTTGGTAGAACCTCGGAGGGCCTTGAAAAGTAGTGCGAGGTCACGTGGCACGATAAGTCGTAGAATGAGGTGGAAGAGAAAAGGAAACAAAGCAAACGCAGACGCGCACCCATGCGGCATCTTGGGAGACTGAATTCGGTATGATCATAAATGTAAAAAAAAAAAAGACAAATTTAAGCATGATTGAACACTTGATGCTGCAGGGAGGACACCGAAAAGGTAGGGCGGGTATCATAAGCAGAAGATGCAGTGTAGAAAGCAGGAGCATTCGCTCAAAGGCACAATCACATACCAAAAAAAACCTTTGCCCAGGTTACTGTCTAGTAATGTCAGAAAATACATTTTGCAGCTTCCTTTTCAATTGCTTGTTAGAGGTGATGGAACTGAGCGAGTGCGAGAAGTCATTAAAAAGGCTAGGTACATAATGTTTGCGCAGACTCTCACCATATCGAGTCCGTACCGAAGGAATTTGATAAGGAACGAGACATCGGAGTTCACGACATGGATTGGATGGAATTTTGAACTCGCTTTCCCAAAAGTGCCGCCTGATAACTGTTTGAACAAAGAGCGAGTAAAAGGATGGCAACTGAAGAGACTCAAAAAGATTATCAGTACTAGAGTATTGCGTGTGATAGGCAACGCTTTTGAGAATACCCTTTTAAATCCGATCGATTCTTGAATGCCATTGGAGGGAGCAATTAAAAAATACGGTGATGCCGTACCTCAGTACGCTGTACGCTAAGGCGTGTATTATGTTTTTTTTAATGGATAACGGTAAAATCCCTTTAATGTTGTACATGAAACAACAGACTGTACGAAGACGTTGACATAAATGAGACATATGAGTACCCCACGCTAAATCACAATCAAAGTGAACACCTAAGTATTTCATAGAGTCAACATATTGTATTGGAGTACAATCGGTACAAGTGCAGTTAGATGTATGAAGATATAAGGGGAAAGTGAAATTCACATTTTTTAATGGATTACGAAAACATATCAGTTTCGTTTTTGCAGTATTAACTCGAAGCTTGTTTGTAGAGAACCAGTCCATAAGGTTAACAGCGTCCACCTGAAGCATTTCCATTGCCCGCTGGTAATCAAGGTGCCGAGAGAATAGGACGGTGTCGTCTGCATACTGATGTATGAAGCAGGTGGTAACAACAGATGAGGTGTCATTTACATATATGTTGAACAATAAAGGCGACAGGATAGACCCCTGTGGAACACCAGATGTTAAGCATGCCAGAGCACTACGAATATTATCAACACAAACAACCTGGGTACGATTTGATAAGAAGCTCTTAATCAAAGAATAAAATGGCCCCCGGAAGCCGATTCTTTGCAACTTGCTTAAAAGAACGTCGTGATTTACGGTGTCAAAAGCTTTGGCGACATCGATGAAAAGTGCACAAGTAACCATGTTGTTTTCAAAAGAGTGGTGTAAAAAATCAGAAAATTTCTCAAGGAGACAAGAAGTACCACGTCCTGCGACAAATCCGTATTGATGGGGAGATATTATGTTGTGTTTTTCGAGAAAACCAGACATAGCAAGTAATAAATGTTTTTCCAAGATTTGCGAAATGCAAGAAAGTATTGAGATGGGTCGGTACGAGGAAACTTTATCAGGTGAACCCTCTTTAAACAGGGGAACTACTAAAGCTTGTTTTAAATCACCAGGGATATTTCCACTCTCCAGGATGTTATTAATTATTAATAGGAGAACGTCATTTAAGGTGTCATAGTTACGACATAAATCGTTCACAGTAATTCCGTCAACACCCGCAGATCTGAAGCGCTTAAATCCGAAAATATATGATCGCAGTTCAAATTCAGAAAGAAGAGGAAGAAACGCCGATTCTAAGACAGACGGAATGGCGGGTGTTGAAATCACTGCAGTAGATGAGCTAAGAGTTGAGCAAGCAAAAAAACTATTGAGCGCGTTGACAGTCAGATTCATGTCAAATCCGAAATGTTTTCTAAGCGTCAGGGAGACATTTTTTTTTGTAGAGCCTCTAAGCTCGTTGACTACCGACCACGTGAGTCTCGGGTTGGAACGGGCGTTCGAGATCTTATTTGCAAAATATATTCGCTTTGCAGACCGAAGGAGAGCGTTTACACGGTTTCTATAAATTTTGCATTCCAGTTTGAGAGCAGCGTTCGTAGGGGAGCGTCGGCTCCTTTTCCACAGTTTCTCTTTATGATCGATAGCATCAAGAATTTCTGACGTCAACCAGGGAAGTTTTGGTTTGCGCTTTTTTATACGAACTACAGTTTTTGACATCATCTGAAAACGTTTTATAATTTCAATGAATTTTGGGTACAAGCTTATCGTGTCCACCGAGGACATGAATTCCGACCAGTCAAAAGCTTTGATCATTCGATCAAACCTGTTTATATCAAGCTTCTCTACTTGACATATTGATTGAATCTCTTTATGGTGCTTGGAAAAGAAAGTATATCGACAGGTGACAAAGAAGTGATCAGCTAGCTTTTGTGAAATAACAGAGGACTGAACGGAAGCATCAGATGTTCGAACGTTGACATGGTCTAGGCATGATGAAACCAATTTCTGATTGAGCACTTCCTCTCTGGTGGAACTTTGAATGGTGGAATGTATCCCATTCTCCGAAAGTAGCGAGAGGTAGTCGCAGACGACCGGCTTGGACTTCTTGAGAGTATCGATGTTTACATCACCCACCATACATAAATGACTTTCAGTAGTTAGTGTTTTTAAGTTTTCATTTAACTCCTCTAAAAATGTAGTACAGTTAGAGGAGGGAGGTCTATACAGAGTTATCAGATAAATTGAATGGATTGCGTTAAACACCTTTAGAGCTATGCTTTCTGACGACGTGAACAGCATTTCTACTTCTTCAACTGTCCAAAACTCTTTCACAAAAATAATAATAATAATAATAATAATAGTTTATTTCCCCAGTGCCCCAGAACAACCGTGAGGTTTTGGTATGGTGGCACAAATGTCCACGATTGGATAAAAGAAAAGAGATTCAGCAGTATCTCATGGAGACACCTGTCCTATACATGGTACAGTGCATAGTCAAGATTGCGCTTGAACGTGGAACAATCACTGAAAACGTCCGAAGTTGGCGAGTCAACATTGTTCAAAGAGACTTGCATGCGGGTTAATGGCGACAATGTTTCTTGAAAGTGACCGTAAAACAAGGAACAATGTCTACGAGATCAAGCAGGAGCATGAAAATTCACTGAGCCTAAAACATCAGCGTCGATGTGACCGTTAATTACGTTATGTAAAAATAAAATATCACGAGAGAGTGTTTTCTTCAATAAATTATGTAAATCTAGCCTCTTAATAATGTCGTCGTAGTCATAATAGAACCTGCTACAAAAATACTTATCATAGACAAGACGAATAAAACGTTTCTACACATTTCCTAGCCGTGACGCATCAGTGGCAGTCAGAGAATTCCATGCGACACTACCAAACTCAAGGTTTACACCTTCCAGACATAAGAACAGTCGGACAAGGCATAAATGATTCTTAGTCGCATGGTAAGCGGTATAGCAAACCCATCATTCGGACAAAAGAGACAACAATCTTTGAAACATGATAAGAAAAGTAAAGTCTTGTGTCAAAATAGATCCCGAGGTCGCGAACCTCGCTGACTCGTGGAATGGTAGCTGATTTAAGAACATAACAGTAAGATAATATACCCTTTTATGAGACATTGATAAGATTTTTGTTTTGTAAATGTTAAGCACCAACAAGTTTGCGGAGCACCACTCAGATATGCGAAAAATGTCATCTTGTAATACACTGCAATCGTCAAATGATATTATATTCGTATATATCTTGATGTCATCAGCAAACAAAAGCAAGTGTGAATTTTTTTTATACACTTTCAATGTCGTTGATGAATGCGAGGAACAGTAGGGGCCCGAGGTTAGATCCTTGGGGGACCCCAGACGTCGGGATTAAAGTGTCGGAATAGCTATTCGCAATACTCACACTGCCACGACGATCAGTTAAGTAAGTCTCAAACCAGTTCAAAAGGCTCGGCGATACTCCATACAATGAGAGCTTCAGCAATAGTAAATCATGATTAATTTTGTCTAAGGCTTTTGTCATATCAAAATAAACAGTATTGACCTGGCCTCGAGAAAGAACTATAGGAACTGAGTAACCAAGAAATGAACAAAAATTAGTTTCCACGGAGCGTCCCTTTAAAAAAACATGTTGAGCACTACTAAATTTCCGTCTAAAATAATACGAAGCACGAGTGTAAATAACCATCTCAAATACCTCCGAAAAGGCGCACAGCAAGGATATCGGTCGGTAGTTATTTACGTTACAAACATCACCACTTTTATGCACTGGTATGACAACAGACATTTTCCACGATAATGAAAAAACACCACTTTTCAACGAGAGGTTAAATATGTGATTTAAGATGGGGGCTATTAGGTGTGCACACCCCTTGATAATAAAATTTGGTATCATATCCATTCCCACTGACAACTTCGACTTCTGTTTTGATATCGCTTCTAGAACTTCAACTGTGTCAATAGAGGTAATTGTCAGAAAATCGTGGTAACCTGTATTGTCAGAAGGGGTATAACTCGAGAACGAATCTGAGGAGTAGCATTCACAAAAATGATCCCGAAAAATATTGGCTACGTCTAGAGGAGACGATACATTTCCAGTGTCGCCCCGTAGACATATACTGTCGCTTCTTGTTTTTGTATGCTGCTTTACAAATTCCCAGAACTCGTCAGGCTTTCGGTACAGACTGCTTTCGCTTCTTTGCTTATAAACCTGTTTGTCATACTTGAATAACTTTTTAACTAGCGTCCGGTAGATACTGAACTTTGACCCCCGAATTCATAGATGTGACTTGCTCTGAAGTCGAGCTTCAACTTGCTCAAGTCCGTCTTGCGACGAGCAAGCGCGCTTCATAAACGCACCTTAACTTGAACTTATCTTGAACGGAGCTTGAAGCGAACTTGAAGTGCCCAAATTTCAAGACTGGGTTGGACCTACCTTGAACGCGACTTCGTAGTCATTTCAACATGGCGGCTTTCTGATGTGATGTCGCATATGGGATCGCCGCGTTCAATATTTGTGTCCTGTAATTGCGGTGTTGCCCTCGGTGACGGGTATTTTTCGCCGAGAGAAGGGGCGATTTCTCCGTGATCGAATGCATCCCACCGGGATGTGCGACAACGAACGGCAACGGCGCGGGGCTGCTAGGCCGCGACTTGACGGCCTGATCCGAACGGCGACAACAGGCGGCTGCCGCTGATACCCAAGCTACAGTTGCTCATCACGCTGCGACTTTTGCTGGCAGGATGTTTCTAGCTGTCAACATTTCACAACGGACGGCCTGGGGTGCAATCGGGAGAGTGACGCGTCTCACCGTAAGGCATCAGTCGCTCGGACGGCTCGGACTCGTCCACTTCCCCGGCGCTCCCGAAATCATCCGCCTCCTTCAAGTAACCGGGTTCACGCACGCGTGTATCAAGAGCCCGGGCCCCGGTGGCGATTATGCAGACATTTATGAGAACATCAAAGCAGTTGCCTGCATAAACTATCAGGTGGGTTCCCCCGTTTACCGAAAATAAACAAGCCTCCAGAGCTTCTGGCGCGAAGAACCTGAGCAAGCATGTGTGGTGTGCACGCACGTTTACTGATGCAAGCTCTTGACCCCTAATATGTAACGTTCCCTGTATGCATACTAGCAGTTGTTAAAAACAAAAAGCGCCGAAAAAATGCAGGGACACAGAAAAAGGGAAACAGGACAAGGCGCCTTGTCCTGTTTCCCTTCGTCTGTGTCCCTGCATTTATTCGGCGCTTTTTGTTTGCAATGAACCAACTGGCCCAAATCTCCACTTTATTGTAGCAGTTATTCCCACTTTCGTGTTCTTTGTGCTGGATTACTTGTTTAAAAAATGACGTGTATGTTGTATATTGTACTTGCCCCTTGCGTCAGTAAAATGAATATGGAAAATGAGAAATGCTTTCTAGTTTGGTGCTGCGATGCATTTCAACTTCTCAAGTGATCTCTGAAGGGTCAAATGGCTGCTTAGAATAAAATTGGTCATATAGCTGCTGAAAACTCACTCTGATCCATGTACAGATTCTACATTTTACAGATGCCACACATTTCAACAAATTTTTTTTTTCAACACGTTTTGACGTGGTTTCATTACTGTATTTGTTCAGTAGCTGTTCACCACAAAACATTATACTTCTCGAATTACATCTCACTTAAAGTTTGTCGAAAGGCTTTGCTGAAAGAAAGCATATCTTCTTTTCTTAAGATTTCTGCAACATTTGACAAATGGATGTGCCGAAAGCATTGTTTAGCACTGTGCTGAGGAGTGTTTACCAACTTCCCCCAAAACAATATCTAATGAAACAATAGCCACCGGTTTAATTTTTTTTGCTCTAAAAGATTTATTTCTATGCACAGGTTTGCACCAAGCTCGATTCGAGGGCACAACACTTTTGTGTTCACTCCACAATCAAAATATTATTGCCTCGTGAAGAAAAAAATACATCACAATTTTTCCACTGCAATAAAGGCGAGACAAAATGAGTTGACCTTTTTTATGATCGTTCACTCGCACTAAACTTCACACCCATGCACGTATTATCTGCTTGCAACCTCCATAATGAAGATGTTGGGATGATAATTTGTCGAATTCTTGAAAACATCATATATTGTCTCTCTGACTCGTAACATTTATTAACTCATTCAGGTACAACACCGCCCAGATAAAGACTCGCAACACTGCTGAAAGAAAAAGACGATCCCCATGCCTCGTTGGGTAGTTGAAATCATCACTATGTGCGCAGCATCACGTAACCTAGGGAAAACGAGCCATCCTTGCTGCTCTGCCAGTCATACCAGCCAGGGGACAATGTTGAGAAGATCAGTGCAACTGCCACCTGAAAGGGGTAGAAAAACAAGCAGACTGAAGCCAGAGTGGTACTGTATAGGTATGGTGCCTGGAATGCATCTCCGACTGGTGTGTCTATGTCTACCGCGTCCAAAGAAGTGGTCTCTCAATTTCTGCCCGGTGCATCATACAAGTGTCATGCTGTCGCCGGTCGCAATCCTGGCGGTGTCCCAGCAGCGGTGGTTGATGTGGCAGACGCCTGTTCTACTGCAGGTCGCTCTCCAGTTCGACAGTCCACTGAAGCTACAGCAGCCGGTGGTTGGGACGCCGTGACGACAGCGACACTCGCGTTCGCCTCGTGGTACTCGCAGCTGCTCTTTAACGTTTCAATGGCCCACCGCCAGGATCGCAACATGCAACAGCGTGACACTTCGGCTTCTGCGACGTCATTTGTTGCCTCGTCGGGACCACTTTTGATGTATGGGCAGCAAAGGACGCTAAACACACCAGTCAAAGACTCACTCCAGGCACCATACTTGTCGGGTAGTTGAAATGATCACTCCGTGAACAGCATCACATAACCTAGGAAGAACGAGTCATCCTTGCTGCTCTGCCAGTCATGCCAGCCAGGGGGCAATGTTGAGAAGATCAGTGCAACTGCCACCTGAAAGGGGTAGAAAAACAAGCAGACTGAAGCCAGAGTGGTACTGTATAGGTATGGTGCCTGGAATGCATCTCCGACAGGTGTGTCTATGTCTACCGCGTCCAAAGAAGTGGTCTCTCAATTTCTGCCCGGTGCATCATACAAGTGTCATGCTGTCGCCGGTCGCAATCCTGGCGGTGTCCCAGCAGCGGTGGTTGATGTGGCAGACGCCTGTTCTACTGCAGGTCGCTCTCCAGTTCGACAGTCCACTGAAGCTACAGCAGCCGGTGGTTGGGACGCCGTGACGACAGCGACACTCGCGTTCGCCTCGTGGTACTCGCAGCTGCTCTTTAACGTTTCAATGGCCAACCGCCAGGATCGCAACATGCAACAGCGTGACACTTCGGCTTCTGCGACGTCATTTGTTGCCTCGTCGGGACCACTTTTGATGTATGGGCAGCAAAGGACGCTAAACACACCAGTCGAAGACTCACTCCAGGCACCATACTTGTCGGGTAGTTGAAATGATCACTCCGTGAACAGCATCACATAACCTAGGAAGAACGAGTCATCCTTGCTGCTCTGCCAGTCATGCCAGCCAGGGGGCAATGTTGAGAAGATCAGTGCAACTGCCACCTGAAAGGGGTAGAAAAACAAGCAGACTGAAGCCAGAGTGGTACTGTATAGGTATGGTGCCTGGAATGCATCTCCAATTGGTGTGTCTATGTCTACCGCGTCCAAAGAAGTGGTCTCTCAATTTCTGCCCGGTGCGTCATACAAGTGTCATGCTGTCGCCGGTCGCAATCCTGGCGGTGTCCCAGCAGCGGTGGTTGATGTGGCAGAGCCAGTTCTACTGCAGGTCGCTCTCCAGTTCGACAGTCCACTGAAGCTACAGCAGCCGGTGGTTGGGACGCCGTGACGACAGCGACACTCGCGTTCGCCTCGTGGTACTCGCAGCTGCTCTTTAACGTTTCAATGGCCAACCGCCAGGATCGCAACATGCAACAGCGTGACACTTCAGCTTCTGTGACGTCATTTGTTGCCTCGTCGGGACCACTTTTGATGTATGGGCAGCAAAGGACGCTAAACACACCAGTCAAAGACTCACTCCAGGCACCATACTTGTCGGGTAATTGGAATGATCACTCCGTGAACAGCATCACGTAACCTAGGGAGAACGAGCCATCCTTGCTGCTCTGCCAGTCATGCCAGCCAGGGGGCAATGTTGAGAAGATCAGTGCAACTGCCACCTGAAAGGGGTAGAAAAACAAGCAGACTAAAGCCAGAGTGGTACTGTATAGGACCCTCCTTCCTCGTGGCGCCAATGAAATGGGGATAATACGCATGTTGCACGGTGTGCACATTTTCAAACTTTTGAGCACATAGTGAGCCACAGTTCATTAATCACAATCATTCATATAATCCCTAACTGAAATGCTTTGTCTAACTGATGTTTATGGCAAAATTGAAAACAAATATGATGTGATCTATGCTTTGCTTGGGCTTGGGCATAATGACCTAAATCTAAAACAGTGGAAATAAGATAAAGATGAAGGAAGGTATGCAAAGCGACCATCCATTTCATATGTGCACCTCCCTCCATCCTTGTCTTGTTTGCATTTTCGTGATCTTCTAATTCATTATGGGATCATGCTTTTTTTCATTATTTTACAAGTTATTTTCTCTTTGAGTCTTGCATTTCTAAGTGGCATGTCTTGTGAATGCTGTGTCCTGCGTGTTTCTTTCCCCAGTGAAAATACCCGTTTTCTTTTCTTGATTGTGTTTAGAACTAATGTGAACCCTGTGCTAAACATATGGTGGAACGTATTGCTTCCTCTGTTTCCGTTTCATTACTCGCTGCACCCTCAGAAATGCATGAGCCTCAATATTGCTGTCCCACTTCCAAAATAAAAGAATTTTAATGGCTGCAACCTGTGCATTAGCCTCCTTGTTTGTCTTGTCATCATGAAACACTGCCGACATAAAACCTGCAAAAAGGGAATGGCTCAAGCTGTTGACAAACAAATATACAGACCAGAGCTGCTTATTTAGATACATATCCCAACATGCGGCTCTGACGGGCAAACACAAAATAATTTACTGGAGGTGGCACTGCACATCTAGAGGCCCTGAAAGACTCCAAGTTTTGTTTACAGATAGCTGAGATGCTAAATTATAAAACAAATCATTCTGACCAACCTTGTAGAGCCTACACCAAATGCTGCACATACATTTGGCAGTTGAGGAAAATGGAAGGAGTGCAAGCTTGTGCTTATATCTAGGAAACAACTGTGCTGGTGAACAAATTATCTCCCGGTGGTCTACACTGAGTGCATTTCAGTCATCAGTTTAAGATTGTGCACAAATAGAAAGGAACAGAGGAGAGAGAAGAGACAAGCACAAACTCACAATTCGATGTATTGAAGGAAGAAAAAAGAACAGCCTGCAGTAACAGCTGGAGCAGAGGCCACACCGGCCTCGGCTCGAGCTGTTACTGCAGGCTGTTCTTTTTTCTTCCGGCCTCGGCTCGAGCTGTTACTGCAGGCTGTTCTTTTTCCTTCCTTCAATACATCGAATTGTGAGTTTGTGCTTGTCTCTTCTCTCTCTTCTGTTCCTTTTTATTTGTGCACAAATTTAACCATGTTCTATCATTACCAACTCGCCCAACTAACCACCTTAATTCAGTCATCAGGTTTTCTAGTTTATGCAAATTTTCATAGTCACTAAAGAGCCTTCTCAGGGTGCTTATATATTACCAAGCTTAGACCTCATGCGAGTCGTAAGCTTGTGAATGCAAACTAGGGTGTCACAAGCTTCATGTATGTGTGGCGCAGAAGAAAAAGCAATGTGACGAGGACACGAGAGGAGGGCCATGGTCGTAACAAAAACGGCTCGGGTCATAAATGACTTCCTATTAAACAATTACAGTGGTGCGAGCATTTACTGCCGTAGCCAAAGATGTTCAAGCAGCGAAATGAACACGGCACTGAAGAGTACAGCGACGAACTGATGGTTGTCGGTGAACTCGACAAACGATCAGGCTGTCACAGTTGTCTTGAAACAGTCGGGCATATGTTTTTTATGAACAGGTAGAATGTCTGGCCGTACTGAAACAGGTCATACCAATCTCTGGAACAGTGTGTCGCATGCAGAATTGGGCAGCCACAACTTTTCCATCAGTGAAGCACCTGCAGCTCTGAAACATGGTCACACAGGCGGAAGAGCGATGAGCGACCTTCCACTTCCAGACGACGGTAGGCCATAAAAGCAAATTTCTGCAGTCACGTCAGCGGGAAGAGATGTTCACTGCTGTTAGTCCACTCGTTTGCAGCATTGCTGACATTGATGTGGTGCTCCCAGGCATCATAGTCCTTATTTATGAGAAGACAATGGGTACCGACCTGTAAAGCTCGATAGACATTTAACAGGAAGTCGCCTAAGCCATAAAGTGCCCTTTTACGACACCACAGCATGCAGCTGCATTCAACAGCTTGAGCGCTTTACTCATGTCCTCGTTACTTCGTCTTCCTCCTGCTCAACAGAGGGTTCCCCTTCCTACCAGTGCACCATTGGCTGCAGCAGCACACTGACTCGCTGTGGACAGGGGGCACATCACTGTGGACAGGGGGCACAACATGACCATGCTCATTTACTTGCCTGGAAATTATGTCCAGCCCAGACCGCATTCACTGGCTGAAAAAGCAGTTCCCTTCCTAAAAAAAGAAAAAAAAGAGAAAAGTTTATGTAAGGCACTTAAATGAAATATACAAGATGTAACCACAAAGCTAGTATTTCCTAAGGTGCTACTCCTGCTCCTGGACTTCATCTTTAGGGAGGAGACTTCTGCAAACCATATAAAATGGTTTGACTTTAATCCATGACTGTCACAGATGAGAGAGTGGCAGCGTCGAGACTATTTACAGCCGAAATGATCAAATAGAAATTAGAAAAATTAAAATTTTAAAGAGAGCTTTCTTGATTACAGAAGGTTACAACCCTGCCTCTGTGCACCAAACATCAGTGACAGTTCCACTGCCTTATGCACAACATGTTCTGGGCCTGAGTTTTTGCCCGCGAAAGCCCGACGATGTAAACATAGCTGCGAAAACTATGATGCCCGGTAGCTACTTCCTGGTTTCGATCACCGAAAGCACAAGCACCGCGCCCAACGCTTTATGTAGCGACGCCCATTAAACCAAGCCTTTGTAGAAACATGTAAGCAACACAAAATAACGTTTAAAACAGCTGAAAGAGCGCTTAGGCCAGGCCGCATAGTTTACAGTTTACATATCCGAGAGTACTACGCCGCATAGTTTGCAGTAAGGAAATGTTGTAGAACACTTACCTGCTTTGAGCACCGCTTCAATTCGCAGTCCTTTTCCTTCCGCATCGGGAGTTCCAAGCGCTTTTTTGTTATTAGAGTCCCGTAGGAAGATCCTATGAGGATTTTAAACTTTCTCGTTGAGGCGTGTGGACGCGGCACCGGAGTCGGGCACGCACTAGAATACCTTTTCATGCTTGTTGAACCCAGATACGCATTTGTTTCTCGTCTTCAGTGAATCCTAGTTCAAGCTTCTCCCGTGTTTTCATATTGAAGGAGACGTCGAAACTCACATGACGCCAATTATGTCCACAAGCGAGGGACGCCAACGAGCGAAACGAAAAGAAACAGGCCAGGGGCCCTAATCTGGACACTTGGCGAGAAAGACGGCGAGACATCCGGCGGCTATGATTGGCCGGCGCCAAGGTCAACTGCGGCGTCGGCCAATCACGGCCGCCAGATTTCTCGCCGACCTTTTCGCCAAGTGTCCAGATTAGGGCCCCTGGAAGGCCAGGAGCCATCGCTCAAATGAGCCAACGTTGCTAGACGGAAAAGCGCATTTGTCTAGAAAACGCGTACAACGTTAGTTTCGAAACCTGCGAAACAGCATCTTTCACGATTTGCGTTTCGTAAAGACATGCTATAAAGAAAATTTTAAGAACCAACTTCTTTTTGACGTGTGAAACCCTTTTTAAGCGAAAACTTGCAACCTAATCTCGCACCCAGGCGGGAAGCAGCGCGAGCGCTCGCGACTTGAACGGAACTTGACGAAGGAAGTTCGCGGGAGCGTCTATGAAACGTAAAAGCCAGCTTGGGCGTTTTCAAGTCGAACTTGGTGTTGAGGCGGACTTGAGCAAGTCGAAGTTCGGCTTCAGTTGAAGTCACATCTATGAATTCGGGACTGAGTACCATATATCGACACCGCTTTTTCGATAAAGTTTATCGAAGTGCCTTTTTCTGCGTATATAGCATTTTAACTCTCTTGAGAACCAATGGGGATACCCGGAGCGTTTCGATGAACGCGTTGGAATGAATATATCCATCCCATTTATGACAGTGCGGGTTAAGGAATCCGTAGCAGTATCCACGTTTTGATCATTTAACACTGTTGACCAATCATGATCTCTTAAAGACCCAGAGTCCCAGGTAATAACCAGAACTGTAATTGTACTTGGGATAAATTTGTCTAGAATACTCATCTCGCAAGAGGTAGTAGCTTACACAAAAAGGCGGATGGAAAACATCAGGATGAATTAGCGCGTCAGTGGCGGCTTCAATGTTTTGAATGGGGCTGTTTGAAAGAAAGAGATCAAGAATGTTTCCAGCATTGTTTGCAATGTGATTGAGTTGAATAAAACAATTAAAATTAATAAAGTTCATTAAGGAAACAGCTTTCTTTGAAACATGCAAGTTTCCGCTGGTGGCGTTGCGAGATGACCAGTCTATACCTGGGAGATTAAAATCGCCGTAGATATGCACGTGATATTTTGAAAAGTTGATTTTCTTTTCAAGACTGGAAAGATGATTACTGAAATCACTGTGGTCGAAAAGAGAGGAAAGTAAAAGTTGCCAATGAGATGATCTACGCCTCATCTTGATAAAACTTCGATCCAAATACATTCTGGGCAGGTTTCCAAATCCTGCCTCCCCCAAGACGTCAATGACTCATCCACCGCGATTAAAACACCGCCACCAAATTTCTGTCCAGTCGAAGCGTACTCCCTATTTCTCCTGTAAACGTTGTAAAAAAAAAACAGGAAAATAGACATTGCTGGGAATTTCGTCTAACAGCCAGGTCTCACTTAAACATATAATATTGTACGAATCAGCGACAACACTTGACATACATTCGTCGGCTTTTGTACGCAAACCGCGAGCGTTTTGATAGTCGGTTTTAAGGACGCGATCCATATTCTGGGGAGTTAGTGGATTCCGACTCAAAAGAATGTGCGCTGTCGAGCTTTCCGAAGAACTGGTAAAATATGCAGCCCTCAGGCCAGACTTCAGGGTTGTTAATCAAGTCAAATAAAACATCGTCTACACTACAGAAACGTGAGATGAAGAATAGGACGGAAACTTCTTCTTTAGCTTCGTGCACCGGATAGATCTGCTGCCCAACAAGGGTTCAACCAGAGCGTTAATATCGGCCACAGTCGTGGTCGGGTCAAGTCGCGACACAAATAGGGCTTTTCGAGCAGGGGCAAGGGAAACAGAGGTCACCTCGGAAGCTTTTGCGGTTCCCACTGACGGCTTCTGACGACGTCGGGGAGCGACCATGATGAAGCCATCGTTTTTTGTCAAATTGTCGGCCCGTTGTCGTTCGCTGACACCGGCAGAGTCGAGACCCTCCATGTGTTGCCCGTTGGGGCTCTCCTTGGCACGTTGAACCGTCGCGGTTGCTGTGCCTCGCGAAGCACGGTGAGCTGCATCATGCGTTCCCGTTGTTGTTGGCTTCTGTTGACCAGCAGATAACGACGAAGTTGCTGTGGCTTAGTTCCGATGCTGCACTGAAGATTGCGGCACACGCTCAAGAAGCTGCTTTTGAAGAATCGACACTTGGGAACAGAGGCTGTTGTTGTCCGACCGTAAACACTTCGCCTCGGCCGTTACAACGTCTAACCTGACCGTAATCTTGTCAAGGACACTTGCCAGTGCACGTGGGATGACCAGCGGTTCGCCGACGATAGTATTGTTTGGAGATGAATCATCTTCAATCTCGGAACCGGAGCTATCTGGTATCGCTTGCGTGGTGGTATCTTCCGATGCAGCCCGGTTTCGTCGATTGCAAACACTGCATTTGTATGCGCTGGAACGTGATGACATGAGCACGTTGTATTCCTCAAGGCGTATGTTGATGCAACCAGAGTGATACCTGCGTTTGCAGCCGCCGCAACAATCTATAAATTGCTGTTTGCTTACTATGGGGGCGGAGCACATTCCGCACGCAACCTTCTTCGGCGCCATCTTGAAAAATGATGAGATAAGGTTTCCGACCAAATAATTAGGCCTGCCTCGCGGGACTAGACATGACACGAGACAGTCAAACGACGTGCTCACAGCCATACGGCAGACTGCACTAATCGCGTTACCACATTTATCGTTTGCTGGGTTCCTTCTATTCGCCGTTTTGAGGTCGCCATATTCTCCAAGGAAGTTAACTGAGACAAATTATAGAACATATTTTCCCCAGTACCGCCTAAAAGACAAGGCCCTGCCTCCGTGCTTTTTCTTCTTTAACCTCATCATAAGTGGATTCCCGCAGCGCCACCTATCGCGCGTTACCGTCGTCTCGAGCGAGGTTGTTGGGCACCGTTGCAGGGGCGTTGTTGCAGGGGCGGCGTCGGGAGAGTGGGAGCGCTCCGCCGTTCCAGACTTGCGCTCTTTACTGCAGCTTCTCACAGTGAGTGCGATAAGTACAACCCATATTGTCACTGACAGATCGAGATCGTCAGGACGTGGCCGCAATATACACGCTCTGCAGCTCCGATCTCGTGGTCTCCGATAAAACAGTCAAAACAAAACTGTGTGCTACGCTTTCTCCGCCCGTGTCGCTCGGCCACACCTCATTTTGATTGCACCAGCCCCCTGCCGTTAGGATTGAGCCTCCACGTTGTTGGAGCTTAAAGTAGCATAAGCCGCGGTGGAGACATTTTAATCCACTTGATTGTACGAAAAAAAGCACACACCAAGATATGTTTTTGTGTTTTTGTTTCTTTATTTTAAAATACTAACAATATAAAAAATGCGGAAAGGAGGAAAACATGCTTGGACAAATATCGCTCTTCCTGTAGCTTACATGCAGACAACATTAACACGTTTTGTTTCGTTCAAGCAAGGATGTTAGAAGACATGGAGAGGGCATGACGTCAGACCCGTACCTCCCGCTAGCCTCTTGACGCTCACCCCTTTCTTATGCTTTCTCTCTCTCCCGCGCCATACCAAAACGGATCTCGTCAACTGGAGGTCCAATTCCCGTGATGCTCGCGGTTGTTGATGCTGGTACAGCCAATTCCGAAAGAGCTTGTCGCGAGGAAGCGAGGTGCATAACGTAACGACACAATAGAATTTCGTATCGAACAGCGCAACAGCGGCGCTCGACGAGTGCGAGTATGCGTGGCGTTCGGTTCTCGTCTTCGCTGGAAACTTAGTAATTATAGACGACCGTCCTTATGTTCTTAGTGAATGGAGCAAGGCAGAGAGTTGATAGGCACGCTGTTGGACACTCACCCAAAGCATGATCACGATGAATTTGCTCGTGTATGTCGTCGATGCTCGCGTTGGTGCACGTCGCAAACTGAAGATAAAAACAGAGCGCCAATTGCCTGTTGTCCTCACGTATGTATGAGTGAACTTAATAGATGTTCCTTAATCGGTACAGAACAAGCGTGTGGCTGTATAAATATATCGCGACTGGCGGAAAATGCGTAACATCGGTTTCACAATTTGCGCATGTTGACGACTCACCTCATTCTGAGACGTCAAGCCGGCCGACAACTGCGAATCAGCTTCCTTTCTGCTGTAATTTAGTTTTCCTCCTTTTCTTTTCACGTGCATTTTAGAACTGCACATGTGTCGTGCAGATTGGGTAACGCGAGCATCCGTGTTTGCGCGTGATGTATTTTTGTAAGTAACTATTCAATCCGTCTCCACCATCCGAACGTTCTAGATTACTTTTGTTTTCAACAGCGTGCAGGGGGAAGCGTTCCGGAATAGAAGTCAAACGTATGAAGTCTCACTCAAGGGGTACAATTTCCTAGACACGCATTCGTCATACGCTTTGTCGAGCTCAGAATCATAAAGTCCGTCCACTCGAATCCTCTTCGATGGGGTCGTCATTGGCGCGACGGTGCCCGCGGAACAAAGCTCATCGCTTCCTCAGTTCCGTAAGTGTCGGAGGATCCCTAATTATTTCACGTTTCTGCAAAATTCTAAATGTAATGCACGCGGGCCTTACCGGTGAAACGATATCCGCAAATATTCCGTTTCACCGATAAAGCCCACGTGCCGCTCACACAGCAAGGCTTCATCTCGACAACTTGCGACATCGCATTCTGTTTAACCAACCAATCGTCCCGCAAAAAGAAAAAAAAATGTTGACACTTGATTTTGGCCAGGCCTTTCGATGTTCACAAAATCTTATTGAAATTTACATTCTCCTTGTTTACACTTGTTTACAGGCCCTCGCCATCTCGTCCAATCTCCTTGAGTTCAAAGGTAAAACATTGTCTTTGATTTTTAAACGGACTCAATATGCTGTCAAAAAATAGGTCCCTGTGCTAGAAGACAGCGGTATAAATATTCGATTGGTTGCGTTAGGTTAACATTTTAAGTCGACTACCTACAACACATCCTTGAGTGTGAGTTCAAGCGAACTTGAGTCATTAGGCATTTGATATAAGGTTTGAAGACTAACTCAGAAAACAAAAAAACAAAAAAAACAGGAAGAAGACGAGAGGGACGATAGTGCAATATTGCCATATTCTATGCTCAAAGTAAAGGTAAAGAAAACCTGTTCAAAGAAAATCGACGAACAAAATTACAGCAAATGAATATGTATTAGCATAAAGTTTAGATGCTATAGAAACTGTACAACTTCAATCTTCAATGCACGTTCTAATCACAGGGTAAAAAAAAAAAAAAGAAACGCGTGGCCGTTTTACGAAGCGATACCACATCACATTTCAAGTGAAATCAAAAACAAGCTGCGACATTGAACTTGACAACAACACGTCGAAATGTAAAGACAGACTGTTCACGTAGTCTCACAAATGTACTTTATGTTTTCTTAAACCACAAGGCCATGACCAAAAAGAAAACCACGCGCGTGATGCACGACATCACAACGAATGTTAAGGCCTTGACGCCGTAAAGCAGCCAAGACGGCTGCGTGCTTTGCTGAAGGAATGACGCCAACGTGGGAAACGTATAAAAAATATTCATATCACAATTCAGCATCGCCATCACAATTAGGCCATACGTCAAGACCAGTAACAAGCAAGACAGAAGAAGTCCTCGCCATACCTCCCTTGAAAATGGCAAGATGAACACTGTCTCTGAGAACCCGACCAGGTTTCAGGGCAGAAAACGAAAAACCAATCGACCCTAAGTGATGCACAACGTTTATACTTGGCGACATATCTCTATCTGGTCGGACGTCTAAACTCGTTATGATGGTGCTGAGATAAAATTCATCATCGTAGATCATGCGGGGAACGCTCAATAAAGCATTCCGGTGCAACAACACCTCGCAGGCGTAACATTTTCTACGAATGAGGCGTATGGTGCTGCAATTCAGCGTCCGTTGCAACTCGAAACACAGAATTTCTAAACAATCTCGAAGTACGACCCGTTTCTTTACAAACTCGGTAATCAGGAACGCACTACCGTTGGCGAAATTTATATCATATCTACCGCTTGCTCAAAGGTACGGGGAAAGCTTTGGCAGTCTGTGAAGAATGACTGGCGTTTTCCGTAACGACGAACAAAGTCAAATAGTGTGTGAAGGGTTAAACAGGAAGTGAGAGATATCGTATTTGCCGCACATGAAGTAAACAATAGGAGCAAAATATTGTCTAAATATGCCGCATGGTTTGCAGAAACAATCCTATTGGTGCGTCTCGCAGTTGGTCCAGAATTCGACCGTTTGCGTTCTGGTGTTCAGCAAAGACTTGAACCGCGCAGCATGTTCCTCGGGGCATGCTGGCGGCACGAAAACGTTTAGGAAGCTGTTCCCGAGCTCGAAGGGCATAATAAAGTCGTTCGGAAAGTCTGGGAAAGTCCTGGGGACGCTTCCTGTCCATTGAAACTTGAGACTGTGAAAAGAAGTAACCGCACCCAAGACACTGATGACAACATTTCCGGTGATCCGGGAGTGTTATGTGTGAGCCAAGGTCACGATTGTATTTCCCCACTCTTAAGACATTCGCAGGACTGTTTAGCAGAACCGCTTCAGTCAACATCAATAGTGGGAGATGGGCCAGTTGGTACATGATTAGTTTTGAAAAAATGCGCCGCAAGACAGGGACAGAGTAAGGGAGACAAAGCAAAGCGGTACTTTGAAGTAAATGTTTCTTGGTAGTAGTAGTAGTAACTCGTTGGGGCTTTACGTCGCCAAGGTTGGCCTAGCTTTTGACACTGGCACGGGCAGACGACCGCAAATGATTATTGAAGCAACACACGCTATTTATCCAACCAACCGGGCTTCTCAAACAGGAATTCAAATTCCTTGTCTCTTAGATACACTGCATCTGTCATCCCCCCCCCCCTGCATTCTAACGTTGAATGACTCGTACAGCTCTCTGGAGATTTGCTTCTTAGCTTTCCAAGAATTTTTGTTTCTTTCAAATTCCGAGGCGCAAGGGCATCTATGGCAGTGAATAGCTAAATTTCCCGAGGGGAATTCCTTACTGATAGCGCGTGCTCTCTTGCCCTTTCATTAACGCATCTACCCGTTGGGCCCACGTAACCTTTTCCGCATGCCATTGGAATTTCGTATACGACCGAGAATGCGGATTTCACGAATTTTCTAGAGTGTTTCTTTCTAGAAACTTCTTTTTTGTGTTTCAATTTTCAGCAGAGCCTGGGCAACTTTTCCGGGGCCGAAAACACAACCGATAAAACAGAGTGTTCCGTCACTTTATTTAGGTTGCGTGAGACCTTGTGGATACGGGGTATAACAGCGGGTCTCACTCTCCTCCTGGGCTCCTTTGCTTCCTCTTTTTTTTTTCCTTTTTTATCTTAGAAACAAGTGTTTCAGTCACCACTTGAAGCAAAAGATCAGGGCGACCCGACGATTTTAGGCCTTCCACATGGTTGCAAAAACTACTTTTCGCGGTGTGTTGGTACGATTTGGCAAAAGATACCCTCAAAAGGGCAGAAGGGATCCCTCTTTTAACCAGCTTAGAGTGTGCTGAATTACAGGGCAAGACCTTTTCCTTTGAGCTTGGTCTGTACTCAAAGCACACATGGTCTTGATTTCTAAGAGATCATTCGGTGGCTGATCCATATATATCTGATGGTCTAATCGGTGCACTGTGAACGAAGCGTACGTCCGCGGGTTTAGTTGTCGGTGTCTATCGGGAGTGCAGGCGGAGCGAAAGAAAATAATCTATTTCCCTGCGTGTGAGACGTCTGCTTCTGTGCCCTTTTTCTCGACTTCAAATATTCCTATTTTTCTTTTCACCGCAGTTCCGGGTTTTAAACATCATGATTAACTACCACCAGCTCGCCTGCACACTCACTGTCTCTTCATTCATTTACGAGAGAGTTTCGGCATTACATCTGCTGTGACAGTCCTCGTGAGTGTCACACCGTACTTAATGTGAAAGATGTTTTATGTGTCGTCTTTGTCCTGCATATGTTTATTCGTTCTTCAGTAATGTTATTTCTTAAATCTGTTTCCTTTCAAATCTGTTTTTTTTTTGTAGAAAGTGACCATATCCCCATGGTGTATCATGTACGATTATAAAAAAAAATCGCAATATTGATGTCGCAACCGTGGGGTTAATATGAAAATTTAGGTTTGTTGGAGACTTCTGGTCCTATCAGAGGGCGAGATAATGTTTCGACGGAAAAATAAAAATACTTGCAGAATGGGGTTGTCAATTCATGTGCTTCAGCCACAGCAATAATATGCGAATATAACAGACCTCATATATTACCTGGAAGAAAAAATAACCTTAACATCTTGAAGAAATGTAGTCTTGATATCAATCTTACTTTGAATTCCGTCAAGAAAACCCGCCACTAGACACCTCTAGTTTAG
>JABSTQ010007040.1:0-23955 GCA_013358835.2 Ixodes persulcatus | reverse complement strand
AAAAGGTTCTAAAAAGGGCGTTTTGCCTAACTTGCACCCTTCTTACACCCTTTTTACACGATTATGGGTGTTACAATGTTTAGTGCGTACGGCGTCTTAAAAAAGCTAATTTGAACGCGAATCGTGTTACCGCAATCTTTTCGGCCGTCGCGCTCCTCGCCAAAGAAGCCGAGCCTTCTTATCTCGCCCCTTCCACGGTGGCCTTGTCACGGCGAAGCGCATGATTTATGGTTATGGCTTCGTGTCATTGGGCTGTGCCACTCGGAGAGGGAAGCGACATCGAATCAGGACTACATTTTCGTGCCCAAATTAGGAGGTTTTTCAGGACGCCATGTAATAGCGTACGCGCGTTACATATTTTTAAGAATGGACGATTTAGTGGCTTTCGATTATGCCCAACAACTTTCTAAATAACTATGCCGTTGTCTTTTATAATTAAAAGGTTAATTAGCGAATTTTAGACATCAGTTGTTTTTTAGTGGCCTTCTTTTTTTGCTAATCCTCACCTGCCCGTATGGCTAAGCTATACAAACCGCAATTGCGTTAATTTTCACTGGACAATTTGGTGATTTCGATCATGCCTGGCCACTTTAAATAAACCATGCAGTTTTCTTTAATAATTAAGAAGTGCATTAGCACATTTTAGGTAACAGTCGTTTTTTTGTTTTTTTTTTTGCGTTCTTTTTTGAACCTAATCTTCGCGTGGACATATACTCACATGCACAAACCGCAATTGCGTTCATTTGTACGTTTTTTTAAAAATATTTTGTAGGTGAAAAAAAACAACAACAACAACAGAGGGCAGTTTTTTGCGATATAAATAAAGCATGAAGCCGCCTCTTGCGTACCTCTTTTTTGTTTGTTTTTTCGGCCTATACAAAAAACCCGGAACATTTGAAATTGAGTCTGTGATGGGCGGACGCTTTATCACGGGGTTTTTGTCATGTTTCAAAAGCTTTATTACTGTCAGAAGAAATCCACGCGAGCCATATTACGTTGCAAACAACTAATTCGGGTATTTCTCAAGGAGCTCTAAAACTTCCAAGTGACATTCGGCGCTTAATATATTTAAAAGGTTGGAATTAGTCCTAAACATTTAATTTATTGGGCTTAATTAACAATACTGCAACTCTCGCAAGACGTTTGCTAACAACATAAAGAACACAACAGAGCTCTGCATTTCCCCTGCATTTTTTTTTTTTACTTGTAGGCAGTTAGCCCGCATGACTATATTCAAAAACTGCCCAATCGCCTAAGAATCCATCTTTTATAGTTCGTTTCCTAAGTTATTAGATTATTATAACGATCTGTCGGCCCCAAAAATGCTCATTCTCGATGCCATCTCTGTAATAAGAGACCAGTCCGCGCAATCATGAGCTGAATATACTTCAAATCGGCAACTTTGCTCAAAATTCGCTACTGCAAGGCTCCCACCCAAAACAAAGATATACGAGGGGCGTTCATAAAGTTCGTATCATTGTCACGAAGGAATAGAGATTGATCAATCAAACTTTAGTAGGAGTTGAGACTTTCTCTACATGTTCGCCACCAAGCGTTATCCACTTTGCAAGCGATGGACCACATGCCGGAGGCCATTGTTTTGGAACTCCTCGTTTTGAGTGTTCAGGAATCGCACCACTTCAGGAATCACTTGGTCGTCCGTCCTGGAAATGCATTCCTCTTGTTGGCCACACTGGATGCGGCAACGCCATTTAACTATAGTTTCATAAACTTAAGCGTTGTTCCAGAACAATGCTCCCAGATTTTAATGAATATCTCTGGCATTGCTTCCCTCAAATGGAAAAAAATGGATCACCTGCATGTGCTTGGGCTCCGGACGGGAGGTGCCATTTTGGTTCCGACTCCCTAGCGGCGTAACGCGCTACTATTAGCGGCGAGAAGTTTTGGTGGTGCCCTCCTATGGTTCCCCCTTGTGACGTCATTACCCTTGCAAACAACAAGTTCGATGGTGTTTTAAATAGCATGGTGGAAGCTTGAAATCATTGCGCTCGTCAAAGGAACACTGCCAACACCGTCAAAATTAAAGTTCTTTCATTCCTCTTATTCCGTCGATGATAAATCCCCTTTCCGACGTCGTAGTCAGCGTTCGGCCAATCGTGGAAGGCCGACCACAGCGACGCTTGTGTTCGCTCTCGGGGCTAATAGCACGCGATGTGTACACTGTGCGGAAACTAGAGGAACGAGCGCTCATGTGGATGCCTGTTTTGTTCCACTTTTTTAAATTTTTGGTGCCGATAATACGAACTTTATGAACGCCCCTCATAAGTATACTTCCATTCACTTTCTACGGACATTCAAAGAGCCGTATTACGACATGCAAAACATCTCAATGGGTTTACAAGCAATAGTAGTTCTGTCCACGTCCAACCCTATACTTACGACCACTCCATCTGAGCGCTCCCTATGGAAGAGCCTGCTCCCGGCTGAGGGCCGAGTTTTAGCGCCGCCTAGTGAGAGGCGTTCTCACAAGGCGGCACAAAAACTCGGTCCTCCTACCATATGATCTCTATCCTCCTACCTCGTCGGGTTCTTCTGTTATCCGTAGGTGAATGCCAGCTGATCGCGCTTTCTGGGTTCAAGCGCGTTCACGCTGTAAAATGTTTTTCTTTATGTAAAGGATACTGAAGGAGTCCAATTCGTTAATTAGTTCGCTTTTTTTTTAGTTTGCGCAGTCAAAACCAGATGGTATTGGCTGCGACCGCGCGCCGCTAACACCATAGAGGCCAAAACAGCCTGGTGCAGCGCGGAAAATACAAAAAAATAGACAGAGTTCCAGGCCTTGCCACGAGGCGCCGCTGAAACTCGGCCCTCCGAAAGGTGCGTGCTGGAGTGTTTCCAGACGGAGCGGTCGTAAGTATAAAGTTGGTCTTGGTTCTGTCACACCTGGGTTTGGTGATGCATGGAGAAACTTACTTAGTTTTATTTCGAGTTAAGGCCTGTCCAAACAGGCTACTACAAAAATCGTCAGGCCACACGACTCCCGCAAAAATCGTCAAAATCGAAGGGTCCGGTAGTCGTTGGTCGTATGTCTGTTTGCACACCGGCCAAGCCAAATTCACGACTTTCCTCCTCGCTTCCTCTACTTTTCTTTGACGTCGGTGCTCGTCAGACTTGACGTCACACGCCACCTGGCAATGGTGTGCCTGCCGCCTGTCTATGTCCCGCGGCTCGAAGTCACCGACCTCGCTTCCGACCTTCGACACGACGCACGCTTGCCTTGGCCTCGGGTCATCCCTTTCCCGTTTTCGGGACTCGCAAAACGACGGAGGCCTTGAGCGATTGACCGACGGCCAACAGAGCGTGTGAGTGGCTCTCCGGACCCACGTGATGAGCAGAGCAAGGCCGCCGTGGAGGAAGCGAGGGGGAGATTTGACGGAAGGGAAGTTTCCCCCCGGCATATTTGACGGGGGAAATTTCCTCCCGACGGCCGGACGCGGAGCGCCGCACGATTTGCCGGAGTCGTGTGTTTTGTAGTATCCTGTTTGGACACCCCTTTACACGTCAAAAGCTACATGTGCACTGACCAATCAATGTCCCCTATTCCCACTTGTGTCCCATGTAGCGAATGTCGGCTGGGTTCGGGTACAGATCGCCCACTTGTTCAAGGACACATTTCGGCATGATTTCCCGCTTGGTGATGACGTTAAGCTGGCCGCTGTTCGGTTCTTTTGTAGGCGGGCCGGGCAACCCAGACGCTTAAATTAGACAAGCAGCCCCAAAACTTCCGGTAGTACACCTTCCGGGCTATTGGTTTTTTTTGGAGATGGTCGTTAGCCTTCGCCCACTCTGACAGAGCCTCGAAAAATTATGCAAGGGCTGCAGAGGCAATCTGGGCATTCCATTTCTCAATCTCCGAACAAATGGGAACGGATGAGAATGAAAACTTCGTAATACCTGCCGTCTCTCGATAAATCGCATAATATGCTATTGTTGCTAGTTGCCCTATTTTACGCGAAGAAAATTGTGATTTTTCGATTCAATGTCCGTTTTTCCCGCTCTCTTTGCTGATACGAAACATATTTGTCGGCTGTCGAGTTTTCAGTTACATTTGTTGACAGAAACTAAGTGAAAGTTTGGCCACAAAGAAAATTTTACAAAGGCTGAAGATACAAAAAATATACCATAAACCGATTCACTTTTTATGGAAGTTTTTTTTTTACTCTTCTTAGTTGCTTCAACGAGGCGGCCGTTACTCTAAAAAACACCTGTAGTAGGAACATATATATTCTGCCCAAGTAATGGTCCGGCTGTGTTTATTTAGATACATGACTATAATGACAAAAAGCAACTCATTTTACATGCTTCGCCCTCCAACTGCAATATTTTCGACTTGTATTTACTCGTGATTATTACTTTGAACAAGAAAACAAAATATCGATACAATCACTCTTCAGCGTGCCGTTGCTAAACGACAAAGTTTCGGGTCTCTGGGTAGAGCTCAAAGTTCAGAAAAAATACCCACCTTTTTTGCTTTCTGCTGTGACGTTCAAGTTCCGTTCACTCGAGATAAATATGCGGTGTTGTAGCGTATGTGGCCGCCTCAGGAAGTATCTGAGTGTGTTTTAAAACTAAAAAAAACGAGCAAAACAAAAATGAGAAAAGTGAGTAAGTTCATAGCCCACCGCCTTCCCTGCTCATATCCCGCGTGCCTAACTAATCCCTTTTGTTTGGCATTTAAGGAGAGAACCTTGAAGGGTTACAGATATTTTGTCCGGAGTCCGGTAAGCCAATTAGCACTCGTGCGAGAAGGACGTGAAAAGCGAGGAGGAAAAAGAGGAGGAAACGGGAGGAAGAAAAGAGGGGGAATCTTCTGACACGCTGAAAATATTTTTAAGCGCCCCCCTTTAAACGAGAGCGTGAACAAAGTTGACGATCGACTACTCGCCAACCTCATTCCAATTTCTGCGCACGACTTGCGTGTAATAGAGACCGACCTTCAGAGGTGGCACTTCGGAAAGCGGTTTGTGCCGCTTCTCGAGTTTCCAACGCGTTTTTCACCGTCGACGTAGAGATGGCACTGTTCCGAGATGAACGGGTAGTGTACCTAGATTTCAGAGTGTCTCCAAAGGCTCGATCGGGGTCATGACGTGGTAGACGGGCCTCGTTTGCAACACGAGCGGCGAGAAGGTGACGAAAGCAACGATCGTCTGGAAGCGTCTCCGCCTCTCCGCCCGGTTTTCCCTTCGCTACGATATATATACGCGTGCGCACTTGCGACCAATTTACGCGGGAGGTGTCGACCATCAAATTGCGAGGGCCCACCTGGGTATGAGTTGCTCCCTCTCTTAAATCTAGGCTCACCATGAACGAGTTGCCATCATATTTTATTATCACGTGAAGTTAAAAACAAATATTGAAGAGACTCCGTTTACGGATCGCGGTCTGCGATGTATCATCAGCATGCCCCCGCCACGTCTTTTTTTATTTTCCTGCTCATGCGACTTTCCCGTGCATATATCCTTGACTGTCTGTCGCAGTGAACGGTCAGTGACCTCAATCCACCCGTCCTGCGATAAATTTTTCTGTTTCCACGGTTCACCTTGAGTTCGTTTCAGAGTCCATGGGCACGGCTGTCGTTTGTTTCGCTCGTTAACTCGCTCCATTCAACTTCCCGCTGAACATTACTGCGCCTTTGTGCGCCTGCGGTCGTATGTCCCTCATCGAAACACGTCAAACACGCAGTTACTAAAACCGCTCCGCGTGTGTGGCTCAACTGTAATTTCCGATTGCAAAAAAAAAAAAAAAAAAAGCAGACACGAAGTATTTTTTACCGTTATAGAATCAACCGCAGTGTGACGGTGTCGTTACATCCGCCAACGGGCTGTATCACGTAAAAGTTCAAAGACATACACGCTACGCTGATGATGTAAGAAAGAACGCGCGCGTTAACAGACCGGGTTTCACCGAAGACCAAGATTGCATCGATAATGTAAAAGAACCGAGGCATGGCCCAGAAAAATGATTCGCCACTTCTACGGAACTGATTCAGATTCAAGGCCTACACGTGATCGCATTAGTTTCCGTGGGATCTAGCTTCCAGACAAGGAACTTGAGAACATGCACACAATAAACCACGCTTTTGCGTGCAAAGTTGCGAGAAACCACTCCTGCTTGTAGTACACGAATCAGCGAACGTCCGACCCATATTTGTCGACGCTAGTATACACGAGTAATCACCATTTCTAATTCTACGAAGAGAATTCTGTCGGCTTTGCCGGGCGGACCATTTGCCAAGTGTGCTGCGCCGTCCGCGGCGCCGAAAGGATTCCCGGGAATTTTCTGTACAGAACCGAATGCGGCAGACGGACGAGCCGAATTTGAGGGAGACGAATGATGCGAAAAATACTTTGTTAGAATAAAACAATCTATTTATCTCAATGGAATTAGACAGCTCGCCGACAGACACAAATCTTTCCCAATTTGTTTTGAAATCCTGCCCCCGACGGAACGCATGCGCATCATACTATGCATACTGTCCAACGAGGTAGAGCGACTTGAAGCGATAAACTGGTATCCCGTTCACCAGGAAAAATGACCTCCCACGCTGGCTGCCGCCATGTTGTACAGTTTTAACCACTAAACACGTGACCATACCAAGTCCTGAGGCTTTTGCGCAAAACTGAGCCGAGGTTTGTATTGGGGTCGCTGTAAAAACACGATAAATAATTTTTCAATGCTCTTAGTCCCAGAGATCATTGTCTAGGTCCGATAGAAACCCAAAACATGGATGGATGGATGGATGAATACGGCTGAGCCCTTTGGATCGGGCGGTAGCTTACGCCACCTAGCCATTTTGTCTTACCCTTTAAGCTTAGAATATTTAAATGTGAAAACTATATTCCCTCTGTACTGAAAAGAAAGTGAGGCTATAAATCCCCCTTGCCATCAGTTAATAAGAAAATGCCTAGTTTTCTCTCGCTTTCTGCCACCATTCACTTAATCTTTGCTTGGTAATCTCTACTGTCTTGAAATCCACTTTTCCTTCGCTGTCTCTAAAACCCAATGACCTTATTAAATCTATGTTGTCTTCGGTATGCATAGGGTGAAGCCCTTTACAGTAGAGTATCAAGTGCTCAGCCGTCTCGTCCTCCTCTCCACAAGCAGCGCACACTGTGTCCATTTCCTGGTACTTCGCTCTGTATGTTCTGGTTCGCAAAACACCTGTCCTTGCCTCAAACAACAATGAGCTTCCCCTAGAATTGTCATAAATGCTTTCTTTGGCAATAACTGTTTTGTTTAATCTATAGCCTTCCAGAGCCTTCTTTGTCTGCATTCCCTCTAGCCACCGATCTCTTTCTGTGGCTTTAACTTTCTTCTTAACTGAGACCTGCTCTTCCGTAACCCCACTATAGCCTAAAAACTTTCCTCTTAATTTCCTAGTGCGCTGTCTCCATTTTGTGTCTATACTCCTCATGTATAAATAGCTGAAAACCTTTCGTGCCCATTGCTCCCCACCCATTTGCCTCAAGCGATCCTCAAATTCTATCTTGCTCACAGCTTCCCTGCCCTCAAACGACGCCCATCCCATGTCTCCTTGTACTCCCTGGTTCGGTGTTTTGCAATGTGCCCCCAAAGCCAGCCTACCTACTCCACGCTGTTTTATTTCTAGTCTTGCATGCACTTCGGATTTCATGCATAGCACTGCGTTTCCAAAAGTCAAGCCAGGCACCATGACCCCTTTCCACAGCACCACGGCCGACGCCATCTAGCGGAGCCATTGCGAAGCTGCTCGAATGTTTGTCGTGAAAGCACATTTTAGACCTAAAACAAGCAAAGCATAACTTATCTCGTCGGTTCCGTTATTAAGGATCAATAAGCAATTATCGATGCACGGTACTTTGTTAAAATCTAGACGTAAAACTATAAAGTCACGTGTCTAGTCGTCAAAAATGTGCAACATTTTTGACGACTAGACACGTGACCTTATAGTTTTACCACGGCGCAAAAGAGACCATCACCAGTCTCGTCGAGGATGTTCTGTACCTGGTCGCTCGCGCCGACCCTCAAGCCACCGACGAAAAGAAGTTGCGGATCCTGATGCGAAGTGTAAGGGATGACATCTTTGGAGGCCTCGTTCGCAACCCGCCGACCACCGTCGAAGCCTTCGTCGCGGAGGCGACCAATATCGAGTGCGCCCTCCAAGCGCGCGCTTCCCACTATCAACGACATCTAGGCGTCGCTGCATCCACCCTGTTTAGTGGCGAAACCTCGCCTGTAACCCCGGACATCCGCGAAATTATCCGGGACGTCGTCCGGGAGGAAATCAGCAGGTTGCTGCCAGCCTCGAGTCGTCCAGCGACACTCCATTGCCGAGGTTGTGCGCGAGAAAGTCAAACGGGCGGTACAACCTGAAATTCCCATCAACATGACGACGCCAGAAGAATCGCCGTTTAGCTACGCCGCCGTGGCCCGACGACCGCCGCAAGCTCCCCGCCAGGCCCCGGCGCCACCCCGAAGAAACGCCCAAACGTCGCGGTATCCTCAGCGTCAGGAGGAACAAGCCCAGTACGTCCATCCGGAGCGAACCTCGACGAGGAAGACCGATGTGTGGCGAACGGCCGACCGACGCTCGCTCTGCTACCACTGCGGAGAAGCCGACCACATCTACCGCGGCTGCCCCTACCGTCGTCTTGGGCTGCGTGGTTTCCACCTGAACGACCCAGGCCTGAGGTACGGCGAACGCCCTCGCAACATCGAGGAGTACCTCCGACGCTCGCCCTCTTCAGTGCCGTCTCTCCGCCGTCAATCTCGCTCACCATCGCCACGACGTTCAGCCTCTCCAGCGCCACGACACCGCCGAGAGAGCTTGTCTCCTCTGCGTCGCCGGGAAAACTAAGTGCGGTAACGCCTAGAGGTGGCGTTGCCAAAGACGACCGAAGTAAAGAGCCTCCAAGAACGACGGAGCTCTCCCACTCTTCTGACGCTGCGCATCGCAACGACGCTCCTGCTTCGGTGTCCAACAACCTAAACGTTATTATCGACGGCCACGACGCATCAGCACTCGTGGACACCGGAGCAGACTACTCAGTCTTGAGTGGGAGGCTGTTTCGCCGCCTGAGTAAAGTGACAACGCCGTGGGAAGGCCCTCAAATACGAACCGCCGGTGGGCCCCTCATTACACCAGTCGGGAGATGCACTGCTCGCGTCGAGATCAACGGTGAGACGTGCCCTGTCAAGTTCGTCGTTCTGCAAGACTGTTCGAGGGACGTTATCCTCGGAATGAACTTTCTCTGCGAGTATGGCGCCGTCATCGACCTCGGGGCAAACCAGTTGACGCTGTGAAAGCCTGTTCTGCTGCTGGTGGAGACCAACACGACGTCAACCGCGATCCGAGTTATTGCCAACCTTGTGAACCTGCCGCCGCGGTCGAGTGTTTTCGTCACTGTTATAACCGACGCAGCCATGCACGGTGAAGCTCTTCTGGGAGGCAGCGTCCAACTGCTCCTTGAAAAAGGAATTGGCGTTGTACTAGGCGTAAAGGAACTCCCAGAAGGACGTACAACTGTTCTCGTGACAAGCGTTTGAGAGGACCCGCAGCACTTAACGAAGGGTACCACCGTGGGCCACGTCGAGGAGCTTCAGGCGCCAGTCGTGGTCACCGCAATCGCTGAGGAAACCTCGTCGTCCCAGCAGAAGAGCACGTCGCCGCCGCAGCTCGACATCGACCCCGAGCTCCCAGCTTCTAAGCGCCGGCAGCTGGTTGATCTCCTCGCCGAATACAGTGACTGTTTTGCCACGTCGTAGAAAGTTCGCCAAACACCAATGGCGAAACATCGCATTGTTACCGACGACGACGCGCTCCCTGTCCGCCAGTCGCCGTACAGAGTCTCCTTAAAGGAAAGGAAGGTGATTCAAGATCAAGTCCAGGAAATGCTCAACGACGACATCATTTAATCCTCAAGAAGTTCGTGGGCGTCCCCAGTCGTCCTTGTCAAGAAGAAGGACGGAACCCTGAGGTTCTGCGTAGACTATTGTCGACTGAACGCTGTGACTAAGAAGGACGTCTATCCGCTCCCCCGCATCGACGATACACTAGACCGACTGCGCCACTCCCGATATATTTTGACGATGGACCTGAAGAGTGGCTACTGGCAGATTGAAGTCGACGAACGCGACCGCGAGAAAACTGCCTTCGTCACTCCCGACGGACTGTACGAGTTCAAAGTGATGCCGTTCGGGCTTTGTGCAGCACCAGCCACCTTCCAGCGTGTCATGGGCACAGTGCTGGCAGGTCCAAAAAAGGCAGAGCTGCCTCGTCTACCTCGACGATGTCGTGGTATTTTTACAGGATTTCGACGAACACCTTAGACGAATTCGAGCCGTGCTTCAAGCCATCAAGACCGGCGGCCTGTCACCCAAGCCAACAAAATGTCGATTCGCCTATGGTGAACTTAACTTCCTTGGTCACGTCGTGAACAACCAAGGTATTCTCCCTGAACCCGAGAAGAACCGCTCCGTAGCTGCATTTACGCCGCCGTCTGACAAGAAGGCTGTGAGAAGATTCCTCGGACTCTGTGCCTACTACAGACGATTTGTTCGGGACTTCGCCAAGCTGCCTGCACCGCTGACGAACCTCACGAAAGACTCCGTTAAGTTTGAATGGACAGAAGAACACCAGCGGTCATTCGACGAGCTCAAACGAAGACTCTCGACGCCCCCGATACTTGGCCATTTCGACCAGTTTGCTGAAACAGAGATCCACACCGATTCCAGTAACACCGGACTGGGTGCGGTACCAGTCCAAATGCACGACGGGGCAGAGCGAGTCATCGCATACGCAAGTCGGACGCTGTCTAACGCGGAGAGGAGCTACTCAACGACTGAAAAAAGTGCCTCGCTGTCGTCTGGGCAATAACAAAGTATCGCCCATATTTGTATGAAAGTCCTTTTCACGTGGTCACAGACCACCACTCGCTCTGGTGGCTCGCGAATCTGAAGGACCATTCCGGACGCTTCACTTTGTGGAGCCTACGGCTGCAGGAGTTCGACATGACCGTGGTGTACAAGTCCGGCCGGAAGCACAATGACGCCGACTGCCTGTCAAGGGCCCCAGTCGAGGTCGGTCCTGCCTGCACCAAAGACGACGACGATGAGTGTTTCCTCGGCGCCCTGAATGTCAGCGACATGGCAGCACTCCAACGAGACGACCCTGAGCTGCGAGCACTCATCGAGCACTTGGAGGGACAAGGAAGCGCCGTTCCCCGCGTTTTCATACGAACACTGCTAACCTTCTCCATCCGACAAGGTGTGCTCCACAAGGAGAACTTCAGTGACAACAACACGGCGCGGCTGTTGGTAATCCCTTCCAGTCTTCAAGAGGAAATATTTCAAGCCTGCCACGATGACCCGACGGCAGGACACCTTGGCCACAGCAGGACTCTTGCCAGAATACGCAAAAAGTACTACTGGCCTAAGCTTGCGAATACAGTCCACCACTACACCCGATCTTGCCACGAGTACCAACGACGGAAGGAACCACCGACGAGACCGGCAGGGCTTCTTCAGCCTATTGCGCCGCCATCTGCCCCATTCCAGCAAATCGGAATGGATTTACTTGAATAATTCCCACCATCGACGCAAGAAAACCGATGGATAATCGTCGCAACCAATTATCTCACACGGTACGTTGAGACTAAAGCGCTTCCATCAGGTACGGCTGTTGAAGTCACCAAGATTTGTAGCGTGAGCTACACTGGCCGAGGTTGAGCAGTTTCGCGTGGCTCCAGTGACGTCACACGGCGCACAGCTGGCGCAAAAAAGTCAAATTTGGGCGTTTTACGTGCCAAACCAACGACAGGCATCTGGCACGCCCCAGCGGAGGACTGCTGATAAATTTCGACCACCTGGGGATCTTTTGACGTGCAACCAAAAGCTTGGTCACACGGCGCCTCCTCCGTAATAAGCCTCCGTCAGATTGCGGGCACCTCGGCCGGGCTTCGAACCCGCCACATGGGGATCCGTAGGCCAGCGCTCTCGCCTCGGAGCTTTTTTTTTATTTTTTTTTTTATTGGATAAGAATGCTTTATTTACATAGTAAAAGGAAGTGGGTGAGTCGGTGGCTCGCGACTACCACATGAGGTGTAACAGTTCAAAATGCATTCACAGTAACATACACTTGCATGGACAGTACAATTCAACAGTGGGCCAGAGAGTAAGAACGGAAAAAAAAAGAAAATTAGCACAACACTTGCCTTCAGTGACTTGTTATCTGGTCATCTCGTTATTTTTAATCGGGACTTAAGAGTTTCCCAAAAGTCGCTCTCAGGGAACTCTATCTCCTTCACTAAGGAGGTGACGTAATTAATCCCTTGAATCAAATACCTCCACGCGGGTTGACCACCTTCTCTTACCAGCGTGTGATCTGTGCGAGAACTCCAAATTGCGTGTAATCCAATTAAGGTTAATATTTCAAGGCTGAGGCTATGCTGTTGCTTCCCGACATCAAGAAACTTCATGCTGTGCCATGTTGGATATAAAGAAATTCCGGCTTCCGCCCGCAGCTGGGCCCAGAATAATTCGGCATTTGTACAATACAGGAAGGTGTGCTGCAGCGTCTCAGCAAAAGGGCAAATGACACAGTTTGTTCCCCATGGGAGGAAAAAACCTTTCTTTTCTTCCCAGGTTTTCACTGGTAACACTTCCATGTGAAACCTGACAAAAAAGTCTTTAATGCCCTGCCGGACAGGGTACCTCCTCAGCCGCTTGAAGACATCGGATCCGTTCGCTTCTGCAGTAAAGCCAGATCGGTAGAGGGGCGGCGGCATAACCAGGTCAATCGTGTCCCAGTATAAACGTTTCCTGTTCACTTTACTTAAGTATTCCTTTGAAAATCTATCTTCAAAATACTTCACCGCTTCTGCTATCTCTTTATAATATCGCAGAACGGGTGCCTTCTTTACTGCATCGTCATCATCGTTGACGTCCAGCCATGAAGAGAGATAACGCCCTCCTAGCGAATGCAATACTGCGGCGGATATCGGGGCTTCCTTGTCTCGGAAAAGCAAAAACCGATGCACTTTCAACTTAATGTCAAAATTAACTAGTCCTAGCCCGCCTTTGTGGGGGCTGATGAAAAGATTAGTACGGCGCGTTCTTTCAAAACAAGAATTCCACACGAAAGTCGCATATACTCTTTGAATTTTTTGCACTTCACTGTTATGACAAGGCACAACGCGTGCGGAGTACCATGCACAAGAAAGAGAACAGCATTACAAACATAACTTCGATTTAAGAGAGAGATATTTCTTCCTTGCCATTCCGTAGCTTTGGCTCTAACGGCCTGTAGCCTCGTGCCACCTTCGCCGCTGCCTAACTTTGTCCGGTCAAGACTGACCCCTAAGTACTTTGACAACGAGACAGTCCATGGAACTCCCATGCATAAGTCGGGCGTGGACATCCATGGCCCTAGCCAAGACCCTGAAGATTTTTTCGTGTTCATTTCGGCCCCCGACACACTACAGAACTCTTCTGTATGCCCGAGTGCAAGTCGTAGTTCTGGCCGCGACGTACACACTACACTCACATCATCTGCGTAGGCTAAAAGCTTGACATGCGACACGGCCAGGCCGGCCCCTCGTATATTAACGTCACTAAGAATTGCCCGACAGAGAGGCTCCAAATACAAAGCGAAGAGTGTTGGTGACATCGGACACCCCTGTCTGACCGATGAAAAGACTGGGATTGACGTGGTTTTACGACCGTTTACTAAGAGGCGCGTCGTTATATCCTTGTAGCATATCTTTACATACCTCAATAGTCGGTTCCCCACACCGCAGTGCTCTAGCAATGAAAATAAAAATGAGTGTGATACCTTGTCAAATGCCTTTTTTAAATCAACTTGCAGCACAGCTATCGGCATTTTCATTGCCTCTGCAGTTTCCGCGATCATACGCATTATATGGAGATTTGAGCCAATTGTCCTCCCTTTAAACCCGTACGTTTGGTGCTCTCCAACGACCGTTTGCAGGGCGCTCTCGAGGCGCTTACTTAGTATCTTGGCGAGGATTTTGTAATCAACCGTTAGCAAACTTATTGGCCGATAGTCGTCGGCCGATCTAATATTGTCGGTGCTGATTTTCTTCGGTATTAACACTGTTACTGACTGTCTCATGGAGGGTGGGAGAAGCTGTCTTTTCAAAATGTCTGCGTAGACCTCGCAAAGGATCGACGCTATTTGCTCTGAACATGTTTTGCTAGAATGCCGCTCCAAGCCCGTCCACGCCTGGTGACTTACGAGGTTCTAATTCTTTAATTGCTTCGATTACTTCCTTCAACTGTGATATCTTGATTTACCAGTTCTGACACTGATTTTTCTACTTGCGGCATCATTTTAAGAAACCATTTTTGATACATGATCATTGGAATTATCACTTCACTTTAAATAGCTCCTCTTAAAATTTGACGAGTTCCCGTTCGATATCTTCTTGGCGAGTAACAAGAACTTCCCCAACTCTTAGAGCCGTGATTTTATTTTTTGTTGCTCTTTCACGTTCTTGCGTTTTAAACACTTTCGTAGGCTCTTCATCTCGCTCTAGTGTTTGCATTCTACACCGTATCATTGCACCTCTGTATTCTTCCTCTAGCTTAGATAGTAGCCTACCCTTGCATTCTTTTATGTCGTCTCCAAAACATCCCGGAGTCTGATTTTCAGCGTGAATAAGCGTTCTTAAAGTTTCTGTTAGAAGTTTCTTTTCCGCTCTTTTTTTCCTCGCCTTTTCCTGCCCGACTGATATTAGCTTCATTTTAATCTCCTCTTTTAACAGTTCCCAATACACGGCATCCATTGCTTGTTTCTCGGTTCCATTTTTGATAAGCCCTTTCACTTCCTTGACCACCTCGTCATCGTCAAGCAGACTTTCGTTGAGTTTCCACGATTGCCAGCAAGGCTCCTGTCTCGTTAGTGCTCTTTCCGAACTGCACGGCGACCAACGCGTGGTCGGAAAAGGCCATTGGTTCAACGTGATAAGCGGCGGCCACTTTTGCTATGTCACTCGACGCGTAAACCCGATCTAAACGCGAATGACAGTTTCCTTGCCAGTGCGTATAGCCGAGATCGGGGGCGTTTACCGCTCCAGTAACGTCTTGCAAGTCATGCACTGTAAGGAGTTTCCGAAGCACCGCTAAACTCGAGTCCTGCCTCAGGCCCTGCGAGCAATCTTTTGCGTTTAAAATGCAATTAAAGTCGCCGCCCACAATCACCTTGGCCGGTGTGTCGATGTACTGCGCTAAGTTGTCGAAATAGGCCCTTCTTTCTGCCGGATCATTCGGAGCGTGCACTGATACGACCCGCAGCACATCGCCGTGGCACAGCAAATCCACTGCGCATACTCTGCCGCTGCGATCAGTTTCCCATTCTGGAAACACCGAAATTTTCTTATTTTTGCGAACTAGAACTGCTGTGCCAGCGCTATGTGAGATAGCGTTAGAGTACCGGAAGTCAAAAAGGCGCTCAAAGAATTTAGTTGCGTGCTCTACATGTCCGGGCGTGAGCTTCGTTTCCTGCAGGAGCGCAACATCCGCTCGTTCTTTGAGGAGGGTATTCAGGAGCCATTGCTTACGCCTCTGGACAATCAAGCTGACGCAATTTAGCGTTACAATTAACTTTAAGCTTATACATCGTTGAGAAATAATGTGAGCGTTAAAAGGACTGAGGTGATCAAGAATACAACCTACAGTGAGTTGGGCTAACATCGGTCATCTGTTGGTCCTCGGGCTTTGATGGTACGACTTTTTCTGGCTTTTACCGGTTGCCATGGCGGACGCTGGAGTGGCGCGTCTGGGTCGTCCTCCTCCTCGGTGTATTCACTCTCTGCCAGATCCAGGGGTCGCTTTACAGTGGTTCCCTCTATAACGTCCATAGTAGTTTCGTCGGTCTGTCCGTTGTCCCCGCCGCGCTTCGTCAGCGATGACTTGGCATCCTCCGCTGCCTGCATCAGGTGGGAATCGATGGTTTTTGTTTTCCTTCGTCACCCCTGCCGATGCTGCTTCCGTTGAAGGCACGATGAGCGGAGGATATATGTCGCTTGATTCCGTGTTGCTTTAGGATGGCCGCTGCACGGGAGCAGCGTGCGTAGACTTTGTTTCTCCCACAGTCGTCTCGGCCTCAACCTCGTCCATTCAAAGTTCAGAGATGGGATCCTCGGGCTCCACGTTGGTGACTGTTGCGTAGGTTTGCACGCAGTCCTCTTTGAGGTGGCCAAATTGCCGACACGAATCACAGCGCGGCGCCCGACAGTCTCGACGAACATGCCCATTCCTCCGGCAACGCAAGCACATAGGTGCCCTTCCTGGGACAATGACAAGCGTGTTGGCGTTGAGAATCCGCAGCTGGTGGGGCAGTCGTTCCGTCGTCACGCCGTCATTGAGTTTGAGGCGCACTCTTCTTGTGGTCGTCTCAACCCAGCTGAAGCCTTCTTCGCGCCAGGTCTCCCTTTCCACACCTTCAACCTTTCCAAAAGGCTCAAGTGCCTTCCGAACGAGGTCGTCTGGGACATCCGTGGGCAGCCAATGAAGCTTCAGTCGCACTTCGGCCCTGTTTGGGTCCAGAACAAGGCAACGCCCTACCCTTAACTTGGAGCTCCTTTGCCTCCAGTAGCTTGTGCTTCGAGGCCAAGGAGTGGAATGTTACCGCCAAGAAGTGGTTCATCTGGTACGGTCCACATGCCTTCAGGTCCGGCAGCACACCTGCGGTCTGGAGTCCTGTCTTGAAGTCCGCAATCCTATACGGCCGTCCGGCGCGGTCATAGTGAAGGAACAGGGTGTTTGAAAAAGCAACGCCCCTTGGTAGGGCAGGCACCACAATCTGATAATCCTGGGACACGTCGTCAGCAACAAAACCGCGGCCCGAGAGGGCCGCGGTTTTGTTGCTTTAAAAAATGTATCCTTGTTTAAAAATGTGTTGCTTTAAAATTTTGTTGCTTGAAAATTTTGTTGCTTTAAAAGTTTAAAAATGCGCTGCATGTGTTCTGCAGGGCACATTAAAAGGCTCTCATTTCCAACAGAGCTCTACAATGTCCTAACCATTCGGGCTTTGCCTACTTGGCCAGCTGCGCGCGCGACATTACCCCCCCCCCCTTTAAAAGTGCATCGCCCCGATGGACCACAAAACAAAACAAAGCAAATAAAAAGAACGGCAAACTAAAGAGTAATTTAGAACACATAAGGTCCATAGTCCTATCGAGCGTAGTACGACTTCAGGCGCACGACGTGGACGACTTCAGGTCGTGGTGGGCGGCGTGATGATGTTCTTGTTCCGTCGGACATCACTTCGTAGTTCAGTTCACCGAGGCGACGAAGTACCTTGCATGGCCCAAAGTACCGTTTAAGCAGTTTCTCACTGAGGCCGCGGCGACGGATGGGCGTCCACATCCACACCCTGTCTCCGGGCTGGAAGTGGACGTCCCTGCGACGAACGTTGTAGCGGCCCGCGTCGACGCGTTGCAGGTCTTGAAGCAGGAGTATGGCGAGCTGGCGGACTTCTTCGGCCCGTTGAACAACCACCTGGGCGTCGTCACTCTCATTGTCAGGTGGCTCATGGGGCAGCATGGCGTCCAGCATGGTCGTTACCTTCCGACCATGTACCAGCTGGAAAGGTGTGAATCCAGTGGTCTCTTGAACCGTCGTATTGTAGGCGAACGTGACGTAGGGCAACACCTCGTCCCACGTCTTGTGCTCTACGTCGATGTACATAGAGATTATGTCGGCGATTGTCTTGTTGAGTCGCTCCGTCAGTCCGTTGGTCTGCGGGTGGTACGCTGGCCAATCCGGCGTGAGCGCCGTTGCTAGATGGTGTATCTCCAGCGCGTTAACAATATGCGCCGGGCGGCGGTGTTCTTGGTATCCCTTGGGCACCGCCGGCCAGTGTTTTCACTGTCCAGTGGCGGCTGTTTAAGGGGGGGGGGGGGGGGGGGGGGGGCAAGACACATGCCTTGCCCTCCACTTTGAGAACTGGGGGGGGGGGCAAGCGCCCCCCTTGCCCTCCCCGGTTGGTACGCCCATGCCAGGACCACTGCCAGCCAATAGCAAGCGAAGGATCCTGGCGCGTCCGACCGGTGAAATCGCGGAGTGATATCTTCAATGCACGCGCCTCCTTGCCAATACAGCCAGGACTATGACTCAAACCTGCGAGCACGCGCTCGAGAGCTGACGACCGGACACATCGCTCCCTCGAGAAAAAAAAACAAAACATAGAGCGCTGTTGTCAGATGATTATTGCAGTATTAGGTTCCCCCTCCGCAAAAAAAATAACATTTTTCGGCTACACTTATTTCCTTTTATGATCTACAAAAGCATACACATTTTTGTAGTATCAGCGTTTGCAATCTCAACGAAATGTCACCTTTTCATTGGACCCATGCCGTACTGGCTGCCGCAGCGATGCTCCTCCCATCGCCGGAGATGGCTTCGGTTGACTTCGGTGTATTTGATGTTTATTGCCCTTTTATTCAGGAAATCGGCCGCGCATCGTTATACTTTATGGACTTCTAGAATACTCAGATCCCGCACATGAAGTCATGGCTCTTATTTAGGCGATCTCAGAAACCTCCTCAGGGCACCTTTAAATGTCATGCGATGCACTGACTTCCTTTGGGTCAACCTCGTCAAACACCTGACGTTCTAAAGAATTGGTTGCAATATAAAAGAACGTTGAGAGAGCAGCGGTGGCATTCAATGGCAGGTGTTTCTTAAAGAAGTAAAACTGGCAAATATATTTCGAGAGAAATCGGAAAGAAAATATTATATTGGTTAAATGTGTATATCTTCAAAGCGACATACCGCCTTGAAATGCTGGTAGCATAAGCACCACGGAGAAAAGTTCGAGCAGCATGTTGCTTATATTGCAATATATTATCACAGTCTAACGGGAACGTCCTCCGAAAAAAGAAATAGTAACATAAATATAGCGGCGAAACTCGACAGCGCAATTTTTTTCTCGGAATCTAGAGGCGAATCGTTTAAAGAAACGCTCCTGCGAAAGCCTAATGATTATCGATCTTTATAAAACATTCAGCGTGCACTAAATATTTATCCCTGCATAAGGCAGCAAACTATATCATCAAAATAATTATTTTCTTGTGAGAATACAAAATTTGAAGTTTACGCGTCCCAATCCCTAACTGCAGCTCTACTGGCTACACTGAGCACCGGCGGCATTCATTTTCACTTCAAATGTAGTGTCTAAGAGATGACCCTTCCACCTCGTTGTACCTTGCAACAATTTGAAGTATGCGACAAGAACGTGGCGCCACGGTGCAGCTACTCGCAGAAGCATTTCGTGTTGAACGTGACCAGACTGAAGTAGACTTTCTCTGTAGCAGCCAACCTTAGTTTCTCAGATTGGCTTACGTCACCACAGCGCTACTTTCAGGGCCGCACTCGGCAGTAACTCTTTTTACCCGAGACCTCAAATTTGAGAACACAGATCCTCTCCATGGTCCCGCAAAAACCGTCGCGATCATCTCAATTCCAACACGTCTACTCAATCCGCCGGCAAGGGAAGAGCAATCTGTTAATAAGGGGTGCGAAAAACACTTCTCACGTACATTTCATCAATTACTGGCTCTGATGAACGTCGTCTCGTAGTGATTTCCAGACCCCCGAAAGTACAAACGCCTTTCAGAAGCATATTCCAGAGCAGATAGAAGAGTAAACATGGCGGCGTGTTGCCGCCGTTTCAGCTTACAACTGCGGGACACACGATTGAACCCGAGTTCCGAGAAATTCCTGATGGTCGAATGAAGTGAGAAAACACACAGAAAATGCTGGACGTGGGTACGTTTTAGAACATCAAGCAGTCACCCCCTCACTCCGGACCGATAATGAGAAACACGAGCGGGAAGGTGCAGCTGCGGCGAAGATGCTGCGGGAAGAAAGCTGAGCGAATACAGCCTCACAAAACGCGGACGGTGACGTTATGGCGGTGCGAACCACTGGCTTCCCGTATGGCTTCCCGCGCACCGTGTAGTTGTCGCACGTTCTTAATAATGAGCTCCTGATAGCTTTGCGTGCTGTGTAGGGCATGCGAGGCAGAGATAGTGGGGGGGGGGGGGGGGGGAAGCGCGAGGGGGGAGTGACACTTTGCTAGTGGGTGCAATAACAACGTGAAAAAATGCAGCAGAGTGACAACTCACCAGTTTCCGACCGACAAGTGTCTGCGATGAAAGTGGGCAGTGTTCGCGTGAGCAGTTCGCACCGGATTAGCGAATAAAACCTTCGATACCATTCTGCTCCTGAAGTGGCACCTTGGTCTACATGTCGTCGAATCACGAATGCGGCCTTAAAAAACACATTAACACCTTATCTCAGACACACTTGCGTGAAACGTGCACGGCCCCTGCACGTTCCAATCGGCCTAATGCCGTGCACATTACAGTATAATTATAGAGCTGAATTTCCTGTAAATCTCAGAAAACTATTGTTCTCGGGAAACTCGAACGCCGTTCCCCTCCATGCATGCCAGTAATTCATTACAGCGCGTATTTGGTATCACCTTATTTCGGACACTGTTTCGTAAAACGTGCACGGCTCCTGCACGTTCCAATCTGCATAATGCTGTGCACATTGCAGTCTAACTATGAAAGGTGATTTTCCTGGAAATTGAATTTCGCAGAAAACAATTTTTTTCGGGAAACTCTAACGCCTTTCCCCTCCATACAAGCGAGTATTTCAATGCAGCGCGTATTTTCACCTTATCTCAGACACTGTTGCGTGAAACGTGCACGGCTCCTGCACGTTCCAATCTGCATAATGCTGTGCATATTGCAGTATAACTATGAAAGGTGAATTTCCTGGAATTCTCAGAAAACTATTGTTTTCGGGAAACTCGAACGCCGTTCCCCTCCATGCATGCCAGTAATTCATTACAGCGCGTATTTGGTATCACCTTATTTCGGACACTGTTTCGTAAAACGTGCACGGCTCCTGCACGTTCCAAGCCGCATGATGCCGCGCACATTACAGTATAATTATGAAAGCTGAATTTCCTGGAAATCTCAAAAAACAATTGTTTTCGAGAAACTCGAACGCCGTTCCCCTCCATGCATGCCAGTAATTCATTAGAGCGCATATTTTGTATCACCTTATCTCAGACACTGTTGCGTGAAACGTGTACGTCCCTTCCACGTTCCAAGCCGCATGATGCCGCGCACATTACAGTATAATTATGAAAGCTGAATTTCCTGGAAATCTCAAAAAACAATTGTTTTCGAGAAACTCGAACGCCGTTCCCCTCCATGCATGCCAGTAATTCATTAGAGCGCATATTTTGTATCACCTTATCTCAGACACTGTTGCGTGAAACGTGTACGTCCCTTCCACGTTCCAAGCCGCATGATGCCGCGCACATTACAGTATAATTATGAAAGCTGAATTTCCTGGAAATCTCAAAAAACAATTGTTTTCGAGAAACTCGAACGCCGTTCCCCTCCATGCATGGCAGTAATTCATTACAGCGCGTATTTGGTATCACCTTATTTCGGACACTGTTTCGTAAAACGTGCACGGCTCCTGCACGTTCCAATCTGCATAATGCTGTGCACATTGCAGTCTAACTATGAAAGGTGAATTTCCTGGAATTCTCAGAAAACTATTGTTTTCGGGAAACTCGAACGCCGTTCCCCTCCATGCATGCCAGTAATTCATTACAGCGCGTATTTGGTATCACCTTATTTCGGACACTGTTTCGTAAAACGTGCACGGCTCCTGCACGTTCCAATCTGCATAATGCTGTGCACATTGCAGTCTAACTATGAAAGGTGAATTTCCTGGAATTCTCAGAAAACTATTGTTTTCGGGAAACTCGAACGCCGTTCCCCTCCATGCACGCCAGTAATTCATTACAGCGCGTATTTGGTATCACCTTATTTCGGACACTGTTTCGTAAAACGTGCACGGCTCCTGCACGTTCCAATCTGCATAATGCTGTGCACATTACAGTCTAACAATGAAAGGTGAATTTCCTGGAATTCTCAGAAAACTATTGTTTTCGGGAAACTCGAACGCCGTTCCCCTCCATGCATGCCAGTAATTCATTACAGCGCGTATTTGGTATCACCTTATTTCGGACACTGTTTCGTAAAACGTGCACGGCTCCTGCACGTTCCAATCTGCATAATGCTGTGCACATTGCAGTCTAACTATGAAAGGTGAATTTCCTGGAATTCTCAGAAAACTATTGTTTTCGGGAAACTCGAACGCCGTTCCCCTCCATGCATGCCAGTAATTCATTACAGCGCGTATATGGTATCACCTTATTTCGGACACTGTTTCGTAAAACGTGCACGGCTCCTGCACGTTCCAATCTGCATAATGCTGTGCACATTGCAGTCTAACTATGAAAGGTGAATTTCCTGGAAATCTCAGAAAACTGTTGTTTTCGGGAAACTCGAACGCCGTTCCCCTCCATGCATGCCAGTAATTCATTACAGCGCGTATTTGGTATCACCTTATTTCGGACACTGTTTCGTAAAACGTGCACGGCTCCTGCAAGTTCCAATCTGCATAATGCTGTGCACATTGCAGTCTAACTATGAAAGGTGAATTTCCTGGAAATCTCAGAAAACTATTGTTTTCGGGAAACTCGAACGCCGTTCCCCTCCATGCATGCCAGTAATTCATTACAGCGCGTATTTGGTATCACCTTATTTCGGACACTGTTTCGTAAAACGTGCACGGCTCCTGCACGTTCCAATCTGCATAATGCTGTGCACATTGCAGTCTAACTATGAAAGGTGAATTTCCTGGAAATCTCAGAAAACTATTGTTTTCGGGAAACTCGAACGCCGTTCCCCTCCATGCATGCCAGTAACTCATTACAGCGGGTATTTGGTATCACCTTATTTCGGACACTGTTTCGTAAAACGTGCACGGCTCCTGCACGTTCCAATCTGAAAAATGCTGTGCACATTACTGTCTAACAATGAAAGGTGAATTTCCTGGAATTCTCAGAAAACTATTGTTTTCGGGAAACTCGAACGCCGTTCCCCTCCATGCATGCCAGTAATTCATTACAGCGCGTATTTGGTATCACCTTATTTCGGACACTGTTTCGTAAAACGTGCACGGCTCCTGCACGTTCCAATCTGCATAATGCTGTTCACATTGCAGTGTAACTATGAAAGGTGAATTTCCTGGAAATCTCAGAAAACTATTGTTTTCGGGAAACTCGAACGCCGTTCCCCTCCATGCATGCCAGTAATTCATTACAGCGCGTATTTGGTATCACCTTATTTCGGACACTGTTTCGTAAAACGTGCACGGCTCCTGCACGTTCCAATCTGCATAATGCTGTGCACATTACAGTCTAATAATGAAAGGTGAATTTCCTGGAATTCTCAGAAAACTATTGTTTTCGGGAAACTCGAACGCCGTTCCCCTCCATGCATGCCAGTAATTCATTACAGCGCGTATTTGGTATCACCTTATTTCGGACACTGTTTCGTAAAACGTGCACGGCTCCTGCACGTTCCAAACTGCATAATGCTGTGCACATTGCAGTCTAACAATGAAATGTGAATTTCCTGGAAATCTCAGAAAACTATTGTTTTCGGGAAACTCGAACGCCGTTCCCCTCCATGCATGCCAGTAATTCATTACAGCGCGTATTTGGTATCACCTTATTTCGGACACTGTTTCGTAAAACGTGCACGGCTCCTGCACGTTCCAATCTGCATAATGCTGTGCACATTGCAGTCTAACTATGAAAGGTGAATTTCCTGGAATTCTCAGATAACTATTGTTTTCGGGAAACTCGAACGCCGTTCCCCTCCATGCATGCCAGTAATTCATTACAGCGCGTAATTGGTATCACCTTATTTCGGACACTGTTTCGTAAAACGTGCACGGCTCCTGCACGTTCCAATCTGCATAATGCTGTGCACATTACAGTCTAACTATGAAGGTGAATTTCCTGGAATTCTCAGAAACTATTGTTTGGGA
>JABSTQ010007039.1:0-28212 GCA_013358835.2 Ixodes persulcatus | reverse complement strand
GCTATCGTAAACGAGGCTGGGTGTATTAGAACGCCAAGGTTACACGTACAAAAACGTGATGCATTAATACAATTTTGGTATACATAGCTTATTGTTTTTTTTTTCACTTATAACACGGATATATGTAAAAACGAAGCCTAAGAGCACTGGGCGCAATGCTATCTATGTACAAGTCTGTTCGCGTCCGGAGGCCTGTTCAATTCGGCAAAATGACGACCGGCGATAAACAAGACTCTGCAAATAAGTCTCCAAAACATGTGAGTGCACGTGAATGCTCCTTCATTAAGGTCTACATTGATGCATGTGTGGTCATTAAGAATGTCTCTCTTTTTTTAGAAACTATCGCAGAACAAAAGATGCAGCCGGTTTAAGAAACCAGGATTTTGCTGGCTCAAATCGTGGTCCGTGCTTCTCACCCACTGTTCAGGTGGGGCCTCCAACGGCGTGAAGACGCATTTGGATAAGCGGAAGTTCCTGCGGGATGGTGCCTTCTTTTGGGCATTCACCTGTGCAGCCCAGCTTCATAGGTGAATTCCAAATCGCAGCGCGTCACAATCGGGGCGTTTTAAAGTGATGTCGTCTAATTATATTAAGCGAAAAAGTAACGTTAGTGAATAATCTATACTTTTTTCGATTTTTCGGAAGGTTTGGTAATATTTTAATTAAAGAAAAACGCAACATATAATTGGTCGAAAAGGTAATAAAATACGTAGATGTTTTAAGAGTCGAGGTGAACTTGTGTGAACTTCCCGGCCGAAGTCGCTCAGATGCCTTTATCAGTTCTAGCTGACCGCAAAAAAATAGCACGACCAAATATTTAATATACGTAGTCAATATTTATATCTTAATAAAACAAAATTGGTTGCAACAGAGTGCCTGGCACAAGCAGCAGATGTGAATCGGTGAATACTTTAATCGAACTTTAATAAAACGAGTGTTTGGTTATTTTGTTAAGCGAAGGTTTCTCGCTTAAGGGGTTCAATGAGGTGCATGATGTCATATTAAAATGATTAATGTTATGCGTCGCATCTAGCTAGTTTCGAGGTATTTATGAGCCCATCAAATTGTTTTACTGTTTTCCGCATATGACGTGCGACGTCTTAAGCCAGACTTCTCTTCGTAGTTTCCGAATTCTACACGTTCAACAAACAAAACAAAAAAACTTTAGGGGTGGGAGTTTAACGGTAAGAGATAAGTCTAAAAATAGAAATCGTTACAAGTTATTTTTACAAAGTGCATCTTATGCATCAATATTGAGCAAGGTCTAGAAACTAAAATGAACGCAAGCACGCTCCTAAATTTGGAGTAGGCGTTATTATATAATAATGTTATACAGTGTTGCTATTTCAAAGGAATATCTAAATGTCGCCACGACAATGCTACGGTGATCTAAGCCAGTTATGTGCCAGTTAGCCCCTGTGAAGTGAAAATAAACTTCAATTGAAACGTGACCTCAGGAGCGAAAACAGGTTTAATAACACCAGACACAATGCCAATAACTAAGCGTCTACATTCAAAGTAATAGTGAATGCGGAAACGTGGCTTACCGGAAATAAAAATCCGTTTCTTGGAACCACCCTAGAGCAAAACAGTCACATTATATATAGTTCATAAAATATTTAACAGATACAGGAGGACCTACCTCAGGGGTCAGTTGGGTACCCTAAACAAAAGATATTTATGAGTAAAAAAAAAATAATCTAATGCGCCGGAACTAATCCAAAACGCATAACAGTTCCGCACGACTGCTTAGGACTCAAAGTTATCATGCTGCTCCTGGTAGCGTATTACATAAAAAAAAAACACATTAACTACCCTTCCACCATGGAAAACTGTTAAATCTTTTTGCGCAAACTTTTTTGTTTGTAAAATACGGACTGCAGTTTGAGAGATGATTCCAGACAGCGCGACTTTCCGCTCTTATTGTGACGAGCAAAAATAATATACATTAATGTTATCGCGCAGTATAATTCAAATGTATCGTAATTTTGCGTGTTTTCAACATTGCTAGACTTACAGCGTCATATGTGTGCTTTGTTTGAGCAGGGTGTGTGTGGTGGCATTAGACATTTCCTTTTAATTTTGCTTTGCGGCTTGCATAGTGCCTTCGTTGTGTAAAGAAATTGATGTACAGCGTGTGTGATTCTAGTCGTGTCTCATTCTAGTACGGGGCGTTCATAAGTTCGTATCATTGTAATTAAGGAATGCAAATTCAGCAATGAAATTCAGATAGGATCTTCACTTTCTCTACATATTCGCTACCGAAAGTCACGCACTTTGCCAGCGATGGACACTCTGCCGGAGGCCATTGTTATAGAACTCTTTGTTTTGAATGTTTAGGACTCGATCCATTTCAACAATCGCCTAGTCGTCGTCGTTGAAATGCTTTCCACGCAGTGGAGTCTTCATGCGAGGGATGAAAAAGAAAGCAACTCTGTCAGAAGGTGGTGGCGGTATCCCCGAACACCGCCTCCAGCTCGAAATGAATCTCCTTGGCCTTTTTTTTGTTAGTGAAAACGTATCACTGCACGTGGTTCAACTTTCCCGACGGGCAGTTCCATCTTTGTTTCGACGCCCTAGCGGCGTTCCGCGGTACTGTTAGCACGCGATGTTTATACTGGCCGAAACTAAAGGGATGCGCGCTCGTGTCGATGCCTCTTTCGTTAATTTTTTTTAAATTTTTGGTGCCGATAATACGAACTTTATGAACGACCCTCGTACACACATCGTAATTATTTATACCTTGAGCAACAAAAAACAAAAGAAAAAACAAAATGTAGATACCTAAAAAAAAAGCTTGGTTGGCTATGTTTTGTACTGACTGAAAAAAATTGAAACTCTAACCAAGTTTGAATAAAAACAAACTACCCTACATTTCGGGACCAGCTCGGTACCTTGGTCACGGGTGACTATGGGTTGGGCCCATAGTCACCCGTGACCGAGGGACCGAGCTGGTCCAGAAACGTAGGGTATTTTGTGTTTATTCAAACTTGGTTAGAGTTTCAATTTTTTTCAGTCAGTTTATTTATTTCCTAACCAGAGAGATGTCTGTCGAATATGTTTACATTCAAATGTTTTGTACTACATACTCATTAGGAAAGCGCTCAAAATTTGAACTATAATCGGTAACAGGTAATGCCCAAAAAAATGCTAGAGAGGAGGTTGCCTCCTCTACAGAATTTACTCTGCTAAAGTGAAAAGTGTTTGAGGAGACCTCATTTTACTCTTTACAAGTCACCGACTATAGTTTTTGATTTGTAAGGCAATTGAAGAAACTACGAATTTTCATTGAGCTACAATATCCATTACGTACTATCTAGGTCAGTGACGAAACCACAAATCTAAGAAACAAAGTCTGAGGTGATATTTCCCACGGGGAAAAATAACTTTGATGTTTTTACTCATTTCATATGGTCCCAGACAAATGCTCACCTCTACCAAGAGGCGTGTTGGGCTAGTTGGTGATACGTAAGAGGAAGATTTTTTAAACTCAAGTTATTCACCTCTACCATTTTTTGTGAATTACACGAATATATTATAACTATGGACTCTCGTGTTAGCTACGAGCCCTACTGAGCGTATTTCTAAAAATGAACTTTTGATTTAAATAATATTTATATCTTCCAAACCTCGTGGCGACAACGTTAGCGTGTCTTTATATCAGAAAAAGACTTCAACCTTACCATTCAAAATTAAATTAAGTTCCCCAACGTAATAGGAATGTAGATGTCGTAATTACAATCGAGCGAAACCAGTAATCGAGCATTTATCAATGCTGTCAAATCGCAATAACTGTTCGCACGTTTAAAGAAGCCATATTATTTCATTATATCCTTACACTTAGTAAGTCGACACATTTTAGAGTGTAGTGTCTCGTCTATGAATACCACGTAATTCCTTCCCCTTCTCTTCTTACGTCGCCAGCTATCTCGTTTATGCCTTTTTTACAAAATTTATTCTAGCGCTTCACCAAAATGTAGATAATTCCTCAAGCCCCCTACATTTCTGCACGAGTTAATTATACGTTAAAAGTAGGCATGCCTCATTGTAGTGTCGTTAAAACTTGGGCCAGTTAAATCAGCATTGTAAAAAAAAAAGCAGCGCAGTAGATGCGCACAACCAGAGCGCTTTGTCTGCGTGTACCTACTCGTCCTTGGTTCGTCCTCACATTGTTTTCAATTTCACCTCATTGTAGAACGTCAACAAACCACCGACTCCTTCATACCAAGGACGTCATATCTGATTGGAACCGCCTTTAGCTCCTCTGAAAAACATGCCTTACCTTGAACTATTTAGAGGAGTTAACTAACACCTTTCCTAACACGCCAGACTAAATATTTATAACAAGGTTACTTAGTTTGTTTGTATTCATATTGTGTTAATTTTTTCTTTGTAATTTTGTATTCCTTCCACCTCTGTAATGCTCTGAGTGAATTGAAATAATCGAATAATATGTAACGGGTTGCGAACGTTCTACTAATACATAAATGTGCGGTTCCGCTACGGTAGATATTACGGTGGTTGTAACAGATTGTAGATAGCGTAGCGTTAGTGACTAAACAATCGACTAAATCTCTCTACTGTTGGCGACTTGCTCAACACTCTAAAAAAAAAAGGGTGGCATGGGGTACATCCACAGGGTGTGTAAGTGCTTGTCACATATACTACACCCTTTGGGGGAACATTTGTGCACCCCAAATATGGGATTATGCGTACACACGTTGGTGTGGTGTACATGCACACGTTTTTCTACACAAATCTAACTCGAAAGGAACACAGGTGCACCCCATTCAATGGTGCACGGCTACACCTCCGTCTACACCCAATGAAATGAAAGGGAACACAGATGCACTCCATTCGAAGGTGTACCATTGCACCGCTGCATAAACCAACCTCACTCAAAGGAAACACAGATGCGCCCCACTCAATAGTGCACCATTACTCCCCTTTCTACACATACTGCTCTCAAAGGGAACACAGGAGCACCCCGTTCAATAGTGTACTGTTACACCTCTTTCTACACCCACTGAATTCGAAGAGAACACAGATGCATCCGATTTAAAGGTGCATGGTCACATCACTTCATGCGCCCGCTTCATAACTATAACAATAATAATAATAATAATAATAATAATAATAATAATAATGTTTTATTTTGCCCACAAATAAATGATGCAGGAGGCCTGCAGAAAAAGCTGTCAGATAGACAGCTTGACAAAGCCGAAGGCCCCCATACTGGCAGCGTCGGGGCAAAGATAAGATAGTAAACTATAGAAATAAAAGTGGAAACAAAGGGACGAATCCTTTCACTCAAAAAGATAAAAATACAGAAAAGATAATAAATTATACATATTTGAAATACAAATAAAAATGGACACCCAATGATGAATCTGTTTACACACAAAATATAATAAACTGTACATATTAGAAATAAAATTATCATAGAGTGACAAGTCGTTGATTTCACACACACAAAAAAGATCAACAAAAATAAAATAGAAGTTCCTGGAAACAAATTATACCCCCCCCCTCTTTTTTTTAGTATAAGAGTTTAAAGGATTCTGAAAAAGTTACGCAGTTCTTTAAAAGAAATATGTTCTGGCTGAATATTTTTATCGTGTAATTTATTTAATAATCTTGGTAATTTGTTTTGTATCATTTCTAAGCCGTATCCTGTTCTACAGGTGTCTATTTTCCAAGGCTCATTTTTTCGTGTGTTGTGTACTGTAACATGTGGTTTTAGTTTTGCCAAGTTTCTTAAAAGGCAAATGTTATTTCTTGTTTCTTGTTTATATTTCTTGCAGAGGCGGAAATCATACATTTTTGTTGTAGGCATTACATTATATTTTGTAAATAGGGATTGTGTGTGATATTGATTAGGCACCTTTTCTACCATTCTCAGAAACCTTTTCTGTAATATGTATTTTCAGCAGATTTTCTTGTGTTGACGAAGCCCAGACTAAATGACAGTAGTTGAGTCTTGAAGAAAATAGTGAATTATATATTGAGATCATAATCATAGAGTTATTACAATAAACGCTAGAGGCTCAGCTGGCGCTAGTGTCTACGGGACTTCCGGTTCAAATTGAAGCAGACAGCATGCAGTCTACATTTCCAGCCTCCCTGTGTATTCCTATGGGAAAACGCGCGTGAATTTTGTCTCTTCGCCGGAAAATAACATGAATAACTTTTGTTCTTTCGGTTGTACTGGATAGTATGTACCTTTATTAATATGGTGAAAGTGTAATTGCTTTAGTTACAGCATTTTTTCTTTACCACTGAACGATGTTAAACTTCGCTATATTTCAGGCCCAAACCTCTGTCCCATGGCAGATATGTAGAAACGAGCTACGATTCAAAGCAAAATAACGATCGAAAAGAATGTAAAGTGTGTTCAAAGTTCGCCAGCATTCCGTTGGTGCTTATATAATATGCCCGTCCTGTCGCTATATGAAAATGACCCCGTCGTGCATCCCTACGAGTGGTTAAAAAACGCTGGAAACGTAAAGAATAAAGTACATGGGCTACTAAAGGTGTGTTTTCTTATTATTTCCTGTGTCGGGCAGTTTTTTTTCGGGCACCTGTTCTCTGGCTTCTCCCTATTTGCAAAGATTTGGAGCGTGCGAGTGATGATTTGAACCCAGAACAAGCATCTTCGCACATATTCATGAGCAGAAAGAATAAAGCAGTACTTATTTATTGCAAATCGGACTATATTACGTGACTTTCAATTTATTTTGATCGCCTGCATGCACAAGGAGTTATTTATCCAGTGTCACTGCGTAGTTCTTACCGTCTCTCTTGGTTTTCCACACGCCGTGTTCGCGCTAACAGTGTCCGACAGTGCACATAAATACACGTACGAAGTGGTTTTAACACCGTTTTTCATGCCACGAATTTCAAATAAAAATGCTGTAACTGACCAATTATTTCGTCTGCGTGACTGAGAAATGTTCCAATGTGCCTAGTACGTGCCAATTATTCGCGATATTTGCTCTTATAATCGAGCGGAGAGAGAAAATGCACTCGCTTTTTTCCATAGAAATGCATTACCGGAAGTCAATTTCTGACTGCTTGCTGTCTGCTTCAAAATGCAACAGCACACTAGCGCCAGCTGAGCCTCTAGCGTTTATTGTAATAACTCTATGATCATAATGTTACGTGGGAGTATATACCTATTCCGATATGTCGCGCCGAGGATCTGCGACAGTTTAATCATCACTGAATTTATATGATTGTCCCAAGACAATGTTTCTTGAAATATGACGCCTAATGTTTTGAAAAACGGCACGATCTCGACAGGAGAAGATTTTAAAGGAATTGTTTTGCTTGTAACTATATTCTTGTTTTTATCACGAAATAAAATTGCTTTTGTATTTTCAACATTTATTTTAAACCATTACCTTTTGCCCAGTCTTCTAGCCTAAGTAGAGTAGAATTCGCAAGGTCAATTATTTCATCGGGTAATTTGCCGGCTAAAAGTATGCTGGTATCGTCCGCATAATTACTAAATTTGGCACTAGAAGAAATACTTGCGATGTCATTTACATACATATTAAAAAGAAAGGGGCCCAAAATGCTGCCCTGTGGTACGCCAGAAGAAACATGTAGAGGGTCCGATAGAGAGTCATCCAAGCTAACGATTTGGCTACGATATTGTAAATAGGATCGAATAAGGGATGCTGCTAATCCCCGAATACCATATCGCTCTAGTTTTTGTATGAGAAGTTCGTGATTAATATGGTCGAAGGCTTTTGTAAAGTCTACAAACAGACCTAAAACTAGATTTCCTTTTTCTAATTCGGAGAGAATGTGCTCTTTCTGAGCAAGTAGAGCAAGTTCTGTACTGAGGTTTTTACGAAACCCATACTGGGAGTCAATTAGCAGGTGATGTTTTGTTTCAAATTTATTAAATCGTTTAAGAATAACTTTTTCGAATGCCTTTGAAAGTATTGGTAGAATAGATACTGGTCTGTAATTTCCCATGTCATTCCTGTCACCTTTCTTAAAAAGCACTGTGACCCGCGCAACCTGCATTTTTATTGGAAAGACCGCCTGAATAAGGCAAAGATTAAAAATATGCGTTATGCATGGTGCAAGAGAGAAAACAGCATGTTTAAATGGCTTTACCTGCATACTATCAATATCTTCAGCATTACTATTTTTCAAATTTTCAAATATATTGTCACGGGTGGTGGCCAAAAGAACAATAAATAAACAGGAAGAAAGAAACGTTTAATGTGGTGAACTTGTGCCAAAAATGAAAGGGGTACAGAAAATAATAACAGAGCGTCGCGGGCGTCGAAGTCGGCGTAAAGCAGAGTCGAACGCGGGGGCGAGACTGACTGCGGCTCGCCACGCGGAGCCCCTTATGTACATGCGTGGGTTTCTGGAATAATCGGCGTAGAAAGTTCGACGCGTAGAACATTCGGTCCTCGAACAAGCAACACGGTTCTCGAATTTACCAGAACATTTACGTCAGAGTCCACAAAAATACGTCCCCGCGGCCAGGAATCGAACCCTGGCTTTTCGCGTGGGAGGCAGGTGCGATAACCGTTAGGCCACGCGCGCGCTGCCTACTTGGCCAGCTGCGCGCGCGGCAATATCGATGACTTCCTCTTCACTTACAGGTTCAAGGAAATTGAGCTATCCTTGTATGAAACATGCCTAAGGTCGGTATTTAACGTTAGTTTATCCACAACGTTTACAAAATAATTATTAAAGCTATCCGCAAGTGGTTTACCGGATACTTCAATACCATTTAGTTTCATCTTATGAAGAGAGTCGCGGGAAGTCTTATAATTCAAGACAGAATTAAGTCTTTTCCACATCCGATCAATACACCCAGAAGCAGAACCAAATAAATTGAAAAAATTATCACGCCTCGCTTTTTTTAAGTCTTTATCTAAGCGATTTTGATATGACTTGAACTCCTGAAGTGTTTTTGGATCTTTAGTCTTAATAAAAACGTTGAATAGAATGTTTTTCTTTTTTATTCTTGCTGAAAGCTCCGCAATTACCCAGGGCTTTCGTGTTTTGGTATTTTGTTTTATACGTACGAGGGGGAAACTAGATGCATATATGGGCTTCAGGTTATTAAGAAATTCTTCATAAGCGTCGTTTCCATTATTTGATCTGAAAACGGAATCCCAAGAAACCTCGGCAATTTTCTTCACAAATTGTGCTGAGATTTGTTTCCTTCATTTGTCGGATTAAGCATGTCATCTCTTTCGTGCATGTACGTGCATGTACGTGCATGTACTTTTGTGAATACAAATATAGGTAAGTGCTCACTTAAATTGTAAGCAAATACTCCCGATTTAGTTCGGTCTGAGCTTATATTTGTAAAAAAAATATCAATTAGAGATGCTGAATTTTCTGTTACTCTTTTAGGGAGATTGCTTATGTTAAAGAGACCATGGGAATTCAACAAAACATCCAGCCTCATTTTCGAAGAGTCATTTGCTAGCATGCTTATATTGACATCTCCTCCACAAATCAAATCGAAATTATTTTTATTCACATAACAAAAAATGTTTCCAAGTAATCTAAGAAGGGCGTCAAAGTACCATTCGGGGGACGATAACAAACAGCAAGTATCGTATTCTGCAATTCGAGTGCCAGAAACTCGTAATCACTTGTAATGGCACAGAATGTTTGTATTAGTGCACAATTCAAAGCCCTTTTCACTAATATACATATTCTACCACCTCGACCGCTACAGCGATTTAAGTAAAAAGTATTGTATGAAGGAATACGGAAAGTATTCGTGTCATCCGTGGACCATGTTTCAGTTAACATTATTACGTCAAAATCCTGATCTAACTGTTCAAAGAAAAGTAAGAGGTCCGATTCTTTATTTTTCACTGACCTTACGTTCAAATGAAAACATTTGAAAGATTTTAAATACGCTTTACCTACATATTTCTCAAAATTGTGTGGCAGCACGTAGGATTCATTGTGCGTACACTTCATGTTTACTAGTTCTTTTGTTGGTTTTTTTTTTTGCCCTTTTTAACTGCAGTTTCTCAAGGTTGGAGACAGAAGAGATCACCAGTGGTCGTTCCCCGTCAATCTTGCGCACAAGAACCCTTCCGTTGCTGTGCCACACATACTTGAAGTTATTTGCCTTTGCCCAGTTTTGTGTCTCAAACAACAAATCACGCGTTCTTTTTGTTAGATTTTCCAGTACGTATGAATCATCACTAGAACTTCGGATTTTATTTTTGTTTTCCCATCAGAGATCTCGTGTAGCTTGCGTCGCGAAACGACAGATTACGACCGGTATCTTATCCTTCCGAGATGGCAGACGGTGAACTGCTACAACGTCACTTTCCACAAGTAGTGGAAGTTCGATATGCGCCGCTATTTCATTTATTTTCCCTAGCAAGTCTTCCCTTGCCGTTTGTTGAATTCCATGAAATTCAAGATTTCGCCGTCGGCTCCTCCATTCAAGATTATCGACTTCGCTGCATAGTTGGGCAGTTTCACCCTCGCGCCTCTCGATCTTTTCTATCCTCCGTTTCAGATCCAGGACATCCCGCTCGTTACTTTCCGTTCGTCTAAGAAGGTCGTCGAACTTTTCACTCATGGACTGAATGGAATCTTCCATACTCTCAACCGTTTCCTTTAGAGGAAGTAGTTCATCGAGCTTGTCGTTGATAGTTTTCAGCCATATCCGTATATCCTGCACTTCAGGTTCATCGGCTGGTTTTTGAGATAGTTGTGACTGTGACTTAGAACGTCGGCATGTCGCACAACGCCACGCTTTGCGATAACTTTCGCCCTTTGTTTTAACGGTGTTCTCTGTGATTCCTGAGCATTTTCCAGTGTGGTATTCAGATCCACAATCACTGCACGTGATTGGCCGATCTGACGCAGCGAAAACTCCATTGCACACAGGACACTGTTCATCCAGACCCATAATCACACTCAAACCACACTTCAAATCACACTTTGGCAGCAGCAGCAGCAATAGCAAAGAGAACAATTTTGTGTTGTAAGAAACAGGCGAAAACTGACCTGCAGTGAAGCAAGACACGTCCTAGATTGCTGCTGGTTTCCGCGCCGCCACTGCTGCCAGTGAAGTGTCCGAGCCCGGTAGCGTCTTTATATAACTTGGCCCCAGCGATGACAGCGCTAGTGGTAGGGGCGGTGTTGATTCAGTCGAGAGCGCCAGCTGAAGGGGTGGCGACAATCCAGATGACGGCACGTGTGGGCTCCAGGTGGGCGACACAGCGACTCGGTAGTCCAGATGATGACAGTGCGGGTTCCCGGTCGCTGACTCAGCTGATGTCGTTACCTGGTGATCTTGTTTGCTTTTCCCTTCCTGCAGTGAAGCAAGACACGTCTTAGATTGATGCTGGTTTCCGCGCCACCACTGCTGTCTAACTAACTTCATAAACCTGCTTAAGACATCAAGGAAGCCCTTAAAAAATGTATGCGCCCCGGTGATTGCAAAAAGGCCGTTAAACGGACACACGGGATTGTTTTCAAGTCTCCGAGAAGTTTATTAGACAGCCTATTCCGTAAACAAGTACAAACTTGCAAGCAATTCTGGATATGTGAAGAGGTACAAAGAAACTGTTACACAACTGAGAAGATTACTAAGCAAACAAGAACCGGGGTGAGTCTTAGGTATTGTCTATTCTCCAACAGCCGGCAGAATTATTTCCACAAAATTCTACCGGGAGTCACCATTCATTCATCGAACGACGTTTCATCGACACGCGATGTTTCATAGACAGATCAGATTAACTTTCCTACATTAGCTTCTATTTTTTTTTCTTGTAATGAGCCGCCCCAGAATGTACCCCCCAAGTGACGTGCAAAGGTGGGACAGGTGGGTTAACATTTTTATAATGAGCCACCGCAGACTGTCGCCACGAAGTGGCGTGAACGGGTGGGCTGGGTCGGTGAGCACGCGCCTCAGGGATACACGCGCGACGACATGTCCCTACAGCGTGCATTTCGCGTAACGAGTGACGATGAAACGTTTGTGTCGATGAGACGTGTCTAGAAAACGTGGATCAACGAAAAGGTGTCCATGAAACGTGTTTTCACGAAACACCGGGAGAATACGAAAGAGCAGAACGTAAGGGCGCAAGTGAGCTGGTGTATATTAAACATTTTAGTGAAAAACCCGAGACTGAGGTAAAAAAGACAACGACAAAGAAGAGAAGGAGAACGTCTCAAACACAGCTGTGTTTGAGACGTTCTCCTTCTCTTCTTTGTCGTTGTCTTTTTTACCTCAGTCTCGGGTTTTTCACTAAAATGTTTAGAATACGAAAGTCAGTATTCTAACTGCAGTTGTCACATGATTGTAGACAGCTAATGGCAGATGACTGCCGATAGAAGTTTGGGGAAATTATTCTCCCGGCTGCTAGAAAATAAACGCTGCCCAATGCTAGAGGTAGCCCGGAACGGAAGGGTCAATTGTTGCAAAGGAGTAGGTTGCAGCGCACTTAAAAATACCGGACTTGAATAATGCAATTCGAGATATTGTCGACGCGGGCAATGGAGAACCACAGAAACACAAAAACGAAAATAAAAGGGTCCGTGAAAATTCGACAGGATGTGGCAGAAGCAGTAATTTGCCGAATCGAACGCTAGATGCATCACATGAATTTCTTGGGCTTTTTTTGAAGAAATCGCTTGTTGCCGATATTCGCGTAGGACTTTTCAAACACTGGACATCTTGGTATACTCGAATACGTCGTTGCGGACGAAATCTGCGGCAGCCCCGCTGGTCGCAGTACAGCACACAAGAAACTAGGCCGGGAAGTAGACATTCCGAGATTGGAAAAAGCTACTACATCATCCGTGAAACCTTTACCACATGATCACGCTGCTGCCGTTACTCGCGCCCAGACTGCAGAGTCGAGGGATTAAAAAGCCTCCGGTTCATTGGTCCGGCGACTACGCACCTTCTTCCACGCTTTCAGCTTAGGAAGAGAAAGAAAAAGAGAGGAGTAGGAAAAGAGCAGCTCCTTCAAGGCCTAAAGGGGGGCGCCCTTGCAAAGGTTTATTTTCAGAGGTATCTTAACAAAGAGCACAACGAGAGGATTTGTCACTAATATCCTCTTGAAAGTTCGACCTAAAGTTTATAGTGCAGTGGATGCTATCCGTGGCATTGACCTTCAGGCAGGTGCCGTGCTCTGCCTTATCTCTAGCTTGGAGACTGTAGTCACGTGACCCTACCCGGAGACCCGATTGGCCTAAGACAAGCATAGCGTCCACTCTACTGTAAATACCGAGTGAACAGGACAGCTCCATACTTCCTAAAAAACTGCCCAACCCAAAAAATGACCCCCAAGGGGAATCCAAGCACAAGCTGATCGGGGCGCGTGGCTAGCGTGGCGGTGTACTAAGCTGGGTGCACTGATACACCTAGAGGTTTTTACAAGAGAGGAGGATGCTCATTGTCGGAGTACAAGTACACTGGCTGGGTAACGGAGGGTGCGCGTCTTTCAGGAAAAGGGTGCATGTGCGCCTGAAGCACCCGACTACACATTTTTTTCTTAGAGTGAAGCGCCGAGCTGCTGTCGCTGTTACCCATGTTACGGCGTAGCGTGAATTCACATAGAAATTTGGCCTATTTTTCGGTTTCGTTTTCAGACTGCCAAGTCTTGAGGATATCGTATTCGCTCAAAAAGGCTAGCGAGCGAACCTGTCACTGAAACTCTGATTTCTAGCTGCCTGGCGCCGTTGATTTTGCTAGAGTCATTACTAGAATATTATGGGTTAGTTTACCCGCTTAAAGAGCTATTGAACACAAATAAACAAGTTCAGTAATACGTTTTCGTGCATTATTTTACAGTTTCAAGCTTTGACCGCATGCTGTAAGAGGTTTTTTTTTTTGTCCGATGACGACAAAACAACTTTTCAACTTTTCTTTTCTTTTTGTTGCCTCAAAATCAAACTGTGGGAACAACACTCGACCCGTACGAGTAATCTGTCGTTGATGATATACGTGGTTATGAAAGTGAACATTTCTTATTTCGTGGCGGGTGAAGTAGGACGCGGGGTTAATAGAGTGTTTCTCAGAGTAATGCGTTAGGGAGAGTATTGCAAAAGGTTGCACAATTACATATTTCTAAGCTGAAGGGCTCGGGTACAGTTTTCGCACGTTTTACCATAGCTAGCTTTCTCCTCACTCATACCCTTTTATTCGTGCAATTTCGATTCCCTCTCCTCTTCTAAGTTAGCGCGTGCAGCACGAATTATGGCCGCGAATTTTTGTTCATTGTTACATCCCTTACCACTTGAGGGTGGAGGACGCTAAGACTACCTTTTTTGCTACAAACTGAGGTTGTACTTAGGGGCTGGATCGAGGAGGACATCAAGCTACCTGAAAGTAATGATCTTCAAATAGCATGAGAACTGTAACAACAATATCTTGAGAAATATTTTTCAAATTTTGTACGCTTTTAATGAGCACGTCTTCTAGTAGTTCTGCTCTTTGTGTTATTTTACATTAAGACACATAGCAATAATTCTTGCTACTCCAATTATTTCATTGAAAGAACGGCTCCCACAGAAAGTTGTATTATTGCTTGTGCAACTGAACCTTCGCGAAAACTACGTTTGCTTTATAAAAAAAAGTGGGACGGCATGTGTCAGCGAAACTTCTATTGCACTGCATAGTAATGAATTTAAGTTCTTGAATGATCGGGTAAAAAATTAGTCAACTTTTACGTGGTGCTGCTTTGCCTGACGTGTGTATATATATGTTTGCTTTTCCTGAATAAAACAAGTTGAAAGTTAGCGCCTGTCCTGTATACTTCTTGTTCCTGTCTTTTTTGCGCTATTTTATGTTTTACTAAGATGAACCAACTAGCCCAACAACGTACCCTACTATACGTTTGAAATATGTGAATGTATTTTTAATTTATAACACGTTAAAATTACACTTAAAATACATTCTTTAATTTTTCACTTGATATCAAAAAGTATTTCTAGAATTACTTTAAAAATATATGTAGTAAATATATACTCCAGGCACACCTAAACTACAGAAAACTGCATAAACACAATGCTAGTACGTTCAAAATGCATTTAAAATATATTTGCTAAAAATTAATTAAATTCGTCAGTATTAAAATGTGTTCCCAAAAATATATTGAACATACGCTTACCGAAATTGCGTCTAAGGGCGTAGATATTGCTGCAATTCTTTTTCGTTTGCGGAAGAATTTACAAAAAAAGATGTGTTTCCCACTATGCCCTTTACACAAAATGTTTTGTTCGTTTATCTCAGTGTCTCTTTTGTGCTGTCGTGCTGCGGCGTCCTAACGCCTCAGCATGCAAGATCCACGCGCATAATCTAGCGTTTCTCAGTGTCCCTCAGCGTCTGCCCGCGCGGACTAACAAAGCTTTTGAAACGCGACGTACAATGAACCTCTTCCGAGAAGCGTTCTGCGCACGCGCGAGCGCCCGATGCCAAGCGGCGGAAGTCTGCACAAAAAATCGAGGAAATTCGGAAGGAGACTGTGGATCATTGAGAAGAACACGTAATTGCAGCATATATATATAATTGTGTTACACAAAAAAAAAAGAAAGTGGACGGAAAGAAAAACACGACATTTGGGTGAACGCCACGGATGCCGCTCTTTAAAGTCGCGTTGGGCTCGCGCCGCAGCTCAGAGAGCGAAGAAACTGGAGGCGGAGCTCCCGTTATCGATTGGTTGCGCAGATACGCCACTTCCTCGGTTTTTAGTTCGTGCAGCCACCGCCTGGTGCCGTCGGTGCGTGGAGAAGGTCATTGTTCCGGTTTTGCTCACCAGGGACGCAGCTCCGAACCAGAGAGCCACAAGCCTATACATGCCTATTCACGGGTCTTAACCTAATCTACACATTGCGTGGTTGCGTTTTTTTTTTCTTTTCTGTCGTCCTTTACAAGAAAGTTGTGACGGTTTCTGCTTTGCCTGCATACGCCTTGGAGTTCTCATTCTGCCAGTGTCTATAGTGGCTTTCATGAAGTCTTTCCGATTTACAGAAGCAAAAATAAAATAAACAACACCTGCCGATAACTTGTTCGCGCTAGCAGTGCCACGTTCTGTGCGTTAGTCGAAGTGCATATACGATTCATGCCGTGCATGGGGATAAAAATAAATAGAAACATAAGAGAATAAGACGCCGTGGCGATGACACAAAAAAACAAAAAAGGGTTTGCGACAAAATATTTGGCAGTTTCTTAAGATACTATCTGAGGAACAAATTGTCAAAACAATCACGGCTGTCTTTCCTTACCTATCTCGCAAAAAACACGGCTTTCGACTTATTTTATGGAGACGCTAACGGGTCGAAAAGAAGCGAAGCTTTATCCGCGCGTCACGCTTCTCCTACGTACAACCGAGCTTAGCAGGCAAAGCACGCTTTACAGGGGGACGCTATCGCAGCTCGAGGAGAGGCGCGCACGTAGATGACAAGGCTTGCACATGACGTCATCGTTGGTGGATCCCCCAACCGGTCCAAGCGCAAACACGCCGAGGCTCCACGAGAAGCCGCCGCAAGGTGGCAGACGCGTCGGTCTTGGCGTCGCCTCGTGCTAACGTCGCTCTCGTTGTGTCACGCTGTAAGATGCACTGGCGCCTATGCTGACGTGTATCCAGTGTTGGCGGCAACACGTTACATGTAACGGCATGACCGGTAACGTGTTAGGCTTTTTCGTTAACGTGTAACGTACTCGTTACTTTTTCAAAACAATAACAGATAACGTACTTGCGTTACTTATTTCGAGTAACGGGTTACAGAGTTAGGTTACTCCTTACTTTTTCTTCCCAAGACTTAAAAAAAAAAGTATATATATATTTTTTTTTCGAGTTTCTACATGCTAGGCCATGCTAAATTTTTAGTTTTTTTTTTGCTTTTTTGCACTTTTTTGCATTTTTTAAGTTTTTAGGTGAAACAGTAAGAAAATAAAGTGGTCATGTCCAGTTTCCGCATGGTCATAATATTTCTTCAAACATGTACCGTATGTACAGAGCGCGACACTGCTAGCACGAACAAGCGATCGCCTATTTTTCCAGGTTTTTTCTTTTTTTGAAAGCGAGGGATGTCATTCAAGTCATTATTGCTACGGAAAGCGCTCACTTAGTTCTATAGTGTAAGCGATACAATTTCGTGCTCGCTAATACAGTTTAAAAGTAAAATGCGAAAATGCGCCGATGTCGTGTTCGCTCTAACATTGTCGCGATGTGCACACATATAACGTCAAAGCAGTAAAACCTGTTAATTAATAGGGGGTTTTCGTAAATAGTTTTCACCGTCCCGCAACGCTCTATGCAATCCGCCGCGATACCGGGAACTCTACAGTCAAGGCCATGGGCGAGCAGGCCCAGTAGCGGCTTCTTCGCTGCGGAGGGCTAAGCGGAGGGGGAACGCGGTCTCCGAAAACCCCCCGATAATTAAAAAAAAATGCAACGGAAAAGTAACGTGCGCAACGTTTTATTGGTAACGGTAACGCGCACCTTTTACTTGCAAGTAACGAGTAAGGTATTTCGTTTCCTTTTTTTGTCGGTAACCCCAAAGACACCGCGTGCCTCCACTAGAGATGACGTTTACGTGGAAAGGCTCAGTACTTGCCTTCTAGAAGGTTTTGTGTATACTCACGTACGGTTCGCTCGTCAATTACAGGTTTTAAAGGATATTCCACCGATCGATTCCGGGTGACCCCGGTTGGGTCCCTCCCTGCGTTAAAGGCCTTCCAACGGTGAATCGAGGGCAACATTGGATGTCATCGATCCACTGAGGCAAATCGCCCGCGTTTGAGCCTTTGTACACTGATAGGGCGCTTGCAAAGGTCTTGGCTGTAAACGAGCACAGACGCTAAACAATAAACCTTTTCTAGTAACGAGCGCCATCTGGGGGCTCTTTCTGCGAACTGCGAACTGCGAACTGCGTATCGTCCTGTTTTCGTCCTTTATGTTAATCTCCTTAAACACCAGGCCAGCCACATATGCCTCCACCGGTAAGAACCCGTTGTGATTGTGTCGCTGCATCCGTTTTCATTGATCTTTATGCCCCATTCTACCCATTCTCAAAATGAATCGCCAAAAATACGCAATACGCGAAAAGATAGGTGCTGTCGGTTATGCGAGACGATTCCCTCCTAAAATGGCGACAGCGGGAAGAAATGGTCAAGAGAGAGGTTGTACGCGAGCGAAGAGGCTTACCGCAAAAAGTTCAATTGAATTCAATAGCAGGATCTATTCAATCGGTTGGTTAAATATATCGAAAACTAAGTGTTGATGGTGTGTTTTAGTGTATTGTTTTTTTTTTGTTTCTTTTAGCAGTAACATAGACGCATTGCAGCAGCTGTGCATGGGCCCTTTCATAACCGGGTTTTTGTTTTCTCTAATTTTGTTTACTTCCCATCGTCAGACTCACATGATTCATATTTTTTGTATTCACTTATGAATTGATCCAAGGCAAATCATCGTGGTTTGTGTTTGGTTTGTGTTTAGTTTGTGTTTAGTTTTGTTTTGTTTGTGTTTAATTTATGTCACAACAGTCTCTGTGAAAATATTTTCAGCTTGAAGTTTATTTGTATGACCTCTACTCTGCTGCTGCGACTGCTGTAGCGCCGAAAAGGGGAATGGAGCCTCGTCAGGTAGCTTCGGCAACCTTTTGCTCCTCCCTCCCCGACATTTCATATGTCAAATAAACTTCAATTCAATTCAATTCAATTATCATAGCAGGTCAGGGTATTGCCATTTGGGTTTCTACTGTGTCCTTGTCCCCAGCATTGTCCTTTGTTGAGGCTCATCAACGCACGCTTCGAGTGGCTCGATATCTCGGGAAGACGCGAGAAGGCCAGCTATAACGGCTCTAATCTGGGGCGTGTGCAAAGCGTCTAGAGGTGTCGAATGATGGCGTCGTCAGCGCACACCCCACTTGGAGCAGCACAATTGGGTGCCGAAATGTTTCGCAGCCGCCGTCGGTTGAACGTTTGTGTAAAACAAACACGTGGTTATTTTAGGAGGGTGTATCAAATACCAGCTTAAAACGCGTTCGGTATAAAAAAAAATGTTCGCGTCACACACCTTTAAAAAAAAAAAAAAGAGTATCTTTATTTGTTTAAAAGGAGGTTATCAAAGCACATATTTGATTGAAAATAAAATATTGAAATGTTCGAAGCTTTTTTTTTAGAGACTGCCGAATTGTTGCTCCCAATCTTCTGCTTTCACAAAACCCCCGATGCGCAGGCATAACATTTTTATAGTGCTCCTATATTTTGAGTGGTTGAAACAAGTGCGTCATTTTGCTCGAGTTGGAGCGTCGGAGGCGGCATATGTGATTTACGCCCAAAGGTTAGAGTTTGAATGCTGAACTTCTGTGGGAAAAGGCCCGCCGGAGCTCATCTTTGTCGAACGCATTGCGGAGATTGGCGCGTGTAGTCCCACACATTTTTTTTCGATTTCAATTTAGTGTCAGGATCCCGAACCCAACCCACCCTAGCGAACGAGAAGAGCACGCCGGACTGCCGGACGAGGTTCATGCAATACAGTTTACCGAACAAATGAACTGAGCAAAAAACCTCGCTGACAACTTACAAACGATGCAGGCTTTCCTTTGAATGAGCGCAAAACAAAAGCGCACCTTTCGTGCACAGGCGCTCAAGATGCGTGAGCGCCCGTGCGCCCATAGCTTTGACTGCTTATCCACAGAAAGTTGTTCCGGAGTATTGGCAATGTTCATCACTTGTTTTCAAACCTAGTTTCATGGCTCTGTCTTCAGACCGCTAGGCGCTGTGAATTACTTATTTGCTTGAAAAGGCTGGCGAGCAAACCTGCCGCCACGGCTTTCTGTTCTAGTCGCTACGTTCCCTGGATTTTGCCGGATTTCATTGTTTACAAATTTGTAAATTTGTAAACATTGGAATTGAAATTTGCGTGACTGTCGTATCAAGTTAGAACCCCAGGTTTTCAACGTAATGGATTAAGATTGCGGCAAACTATTTTGTAGACAATACTTCCCCGCTTAACCCCGAGCGTTGTGTTGGCACAGAGCACGACATGTGTACAACCGCCATATTTATTGAAAATGTTGACTCGTCGCGTTGAGTCGCAAATAGTTGCGCCGCTTTCTAAATCCTCAAGCTCCGTCGACGTCTCTCACGAGCCTGGCAGGTTCACGCTCGCTTGCCTCTTTTGGCGCGTATTCACATGTGGTGCTAAAATGGGCCGGCTTACGTTTGATGGTCCATTTTGGCGCGCGTTCACATTTGGCGTCAAAATGGTCGGGCTCACGCTCGCTGGCCCATTTTGGCGCGCACACATATTCGGCGCCAAAATGGGCCAGCTCACGCTCGCTTGCCCATTTTGGCGCGCACACATATTCGGCTCCAAAATAGGCCGGCTCACGCTCGCTGGCCCCTTTTGGCCCACACTCACATTCGGTGCTAAAATGGGTCGGCTCACGTTTGCTGGCCCATTTGGGCGCGCACTCAGATTCGGCGCCAAAATGGGCTGGCTCACGCTCGCTGGCCCATCTTGGTGCATATTCACATTTGGCGCCAAAATGGGCTGGCTCATGCTCGCTGGCCCATTTTGGCGCACATTCACATTTGGCACCAAAATGTGCTGGCTCACGCTCGCTGGCCCATTTTGGCGCACATTCACATTTGGCGCCAAAATGGGCTGCCTCACGCTCGCTGGCCCATTTTGGGGCGCACTCACATTTGGTGTCAAAATAGGCCGGCTCACGCTCGCTGGCCCATTTTGGCGCGCATTCACATTTGGCGCGACGTCGCGCCACCGACCACAATATCAACGAGCAACTGACAAAGTAAGGATTCCCAGCGAGTGTCTCTGGCATGTTGCTTGCCGTTGATGAAATATGATTTCAGTTTTGGTAAACACGCATCTTCGTAAACGTTTGTCTTTACGGTGTGTGTTTGTTTGTTTCTGCGCATCAAAGATAAGAAAAAGAGCTATTCCATTCTTATGTTCACCTTAAAAACCGCAGTAAAAAAAAAAAGAAGAACAAAGCATAGCTCTTCGCGAACGGTTATTGAGCTCCCCTTTTTGTGTTGAATTGAGATATACATAGGTGCATCCTAGCATAGCTTCATGTCATTTAATCAAAACGTACATGGTTTAAACAAAAGAAGTCGTTTCTTCTTTTGTCAAGAAAATGGTTCAAGATCTTCGTGCAGCGCACGAACAGTGCGCAGAACTTAATTTTTTTGTGACGCGTGAAAGAGCATATAGTCTAGGTTTTATATGTTAAAATAAATTAATATGATACATATATGTTAAAATATGCTAAAATAAAATATAAAATATAAATGTTATAAGATAAAATATATTATAAAATATATTATAACATAATGTTTATTTTAAACCAAAATATATGATAACATTTACTAAAAATAAGTATGTTAAAATGAAATAAATAAATAAGGATTTTGTTGTGAGTTGATAAATACCTTTTCTCATGCATCAAGACTCAGTTTCTCAAATAAAAAAATCCAAAAACCACTTCACCAGCTGTGAAAAAAAAAAAATCTGTCCCTGCTCTTGGTTCTCTTTCGTTCTGAATTATAAAGTCGAACTAAGACGACTGAGTAAACGAAAGGCGAGTTCTAAGGAAATAAACAAACAATCAAGATTGATTAGAGGACAAACACGTTAGCAGACATTCTCGGCGACGAATCCTCTCTCCAGTACGCGTCGCGAGGGGGGGGGGGGGGGAGGTTAGTAGAATTAGCAGCGTTTGTTCTCCCCTCGAACACTGGGATCGAATCGCGAGCACCGTGGCTCGTCAGGCAGCTGGTCTGACTAATGACAGGTAATGAGGTCGCTGCACCTAATTGCCGTTCCTGGCAATTAGCTGTTAGCCGACGGCACCGTCAACAACGTGGCCTCCGCTCACGTGACTTGGGCTACGGCGAGCAGCGATTTTCTGGGGGATTTCTATCGGGCTTCGCATGCAGCTCTCTCCCGATCTCTCACATTGTTTGGGGGACCTTTTCTACGTAAAGACGCACCAAGCGGCAGGCGTGACACCTGCTCAGAACAAGAGCGTGCTTCGAACTGTGTTTCCTGAATTCGGGAGCAGCCAAAGCTACATTCCTCGAGAGGTGTGCCTCTCGAAGATTGTTTCTCATGACCTCGCGCGCCATGACTTTGACTGTTTCGAACAAGTCGGTCTAGCTTCCCCGTTTTCACCGAAGTACATGTGAGCCTCCGCCGTTATGCGGCATCAAAGCGCGCACACACTCGAAACACTTAAAAAAAAAAAAAAGTTTGTTTTGGACAGCAATTCAATGGCAGTCCTTTCACAATGGCGCCACACCGGTCATGATGCATGGTGCCTGGAAGGCGTCTCTAACTGCTATGTCTACCATTCTTGATTGCGTTATATCGAGTGACAAGGTAAAAACTGAGCGCGTAGTGCCGCCACTGTAAGTCCTTCAGCCGTCAGAAAATTAGTCCGTCGACTCTGAAGCGTAGCTTGTTTAGTGAGTTCGGGTACAAGATGGTGGCCTCGGGTCATAGAAATGAGCTGAATCGTTAGTGCCAAAGTTCGAGTATTCTCATTTGCCACGCATTTTTTCGTGCCTTTCGAGTGAAGACAGAATCCTCTCGTAAAAATATCCTCCGCACACTTGCTCTCTCTTCCGCTGAGTGAATTCCTGCACATCCTTAGTTAGCAATAGGGGCACATATGTAGTGCGTCCTGCGCGTAAACGTTCATGAGAGCAAAGACGTCTTGAAGAATTTAGTGTTGGCGGTAACGCGTTCCAGGTAACGGCGTTCCCGGTAACGCGTTCCTTTTTTCGGTAGCGCTGTAACATGCTCGTTAATTTTTGAAAACACTAACGGGTAACGTATACTTGCGCTACTTATTTCTAGTAACGGGTAACGTAGTTAGTCGTTACATCTTCCCAACACCAGAAACGAACTGACTTACAGTTATTTTTGTGTCTATTTACTTGGTTTCGCCTTTGAGTCCAGACGCGGCCGACGCAACGAGCTGATGGGACCCATCAGACGGCGTCAAAAGTGCACCATCATGGTGGTCGGCATGTTTCCGTACCTGTTCTCTCAGCGCTGAACCAATCAGAAACAAAGAAGGCCCAGTGACTTGCACTTTTGATGCTGCTTCATTGGTCTCATTAGCTCGTAGCGTCGGCTGCGGGGTGACTCAGCTGATACGAAGTACAGACACCAAGTCATTAGTTATTGCACTCATTCCAGATACCTTTAAAAGTTTGTCCGACGTTTACCCACGCAAAAAGTCCCACTTTAGAAAAACCCCAACGCCCACACCTTTTGTCCCAGTGTCAAAAAACGGTTTCGCCAAAACGAAAAAAACAAACAAACGCTGCTCCCATCTATCGATAAATCAAAAGTAACGCGAGAGTAACGTGCGTTACGTTTTGTGGGTAACCGTAACGCGTTTTTATTTTTATTGTGAGGTAACGTAGGTCGGTGACACGTTCTTTTATTTGGGCGAGTGACGAGTAAGTTATTTTGTTACTTTTTAACTGTAACGCCTACAACAATGCTGGAGAGGCTGTCTCAGACGCTAGAAAGAATCACACGAACGTCGAAAGACGTTGAGAAAGTGGGTATCAAAAAATGAACTTTTTGAACGCGCCTGGTTTGGCACATAACAAATGAGCATGCGCCAAAATAAACTTATTGGCTTCCGGTCGTCTGAAAGGGCTGTCCAAATGCAGTGACTCGTGCAAGATGCGACAATGGTCAATGCGTGCACACTCAGTGCCGTCAGCAGCGCCAACGCAGTTATGTGATGACAGAGAGTTGAGGTGCTTTATATGGAGGTCATGACTACGAGTTGGGGGTTTCCATAAAAAGAAAAATTCAATTCAATACTCGGTTTCCCTGAAGTCGAAACCTTTCCTCAGGATTCAAAAAATGCCGCAGATATAAATAAAAACGAGTGGCGTAATCGGAAAGGGGTATAAGCGCTTCCCTTCTCATCCCCATACCCCTCTCCCCTCTTCCCCTCGATTGCACTCCCATTGCCAGCCTCCGTCAGCAAATCCAGCAAAGCGGCGACGAGCAAAAACGGAGTCGCCAGCATTCGATCGGCCATGTGTCGATCGTCTGCTCCCAACCGCCACGGGAGGGCGCACCGCCGATCGCAGCGCCCTCACGCTCCCCCAACGTCGGACGGCGGCGTCCCCGCAGAGCGCGCTGCGGGCGGCTCCTGGCGTCCCGAACCCAAGTTGTGGCGTCTGGCACGAGCGTCAGAGGGACATGGCGCGAACGTGGTTCTTGTTCCGTCCCTGGCTAGGCAGCCCCCGGTCCGGAGAACCCAGTTAGGAAGTGGGCCCCGGGTGCAAGGCGGCGATGACGTCGTCGCGGGGGGTCGGGGACCGTCCAGCGATGCATGGTCTTCTCGCTGACAAGTCGTGCGGTCGGCCAAGCGGCCGCCGCTGGATCGGGATTACACTACGCTGCGTCTACTGCTGGTTCGCTTGGATCGCGGCGGCGCAGTCCGGCGTCCCAGGTAAGGAAGCGTGTGTCTCTTGCTCCGCTTTGGACTCTGAGTCGGCGAGTCGAAGCGACTTGCAGCGAACGCCCCCCTTGAAATTTTCCCGAATGTCCAGACGAGCGAAGCCTTAGGCGAAACACGTCAGTTTCAAACAGGATGTTGGAAACGTTCGGTATAAATACGGAGTTATTCCGGTTCTCATTAGCCCAGTGTCTATTTTGAATTGTAGAAGTACTTTACCTGCTGTCGGTGATCAAACGGTCCACGCAGCGACTCTCTTCCGCAATGTTTCCCTAAGTTTCCCTATTCGAAGACTGCGTACTTTCCAGGAGCTGCTAATTAAACTACTCGTACTGCGAGTGATCTTACTTTCCAATTCATATATCAGTCGAACGTACGTATTAACCACATAGAGCGGAAAGCAGACACTATGGTGTATTACTGTTCAAGGGCAAGTGTTTACACCGAGAGCGCTACTCAACGCGGGTTTCGTTTCCTGCTAGGACTATTTCTCCCAACGTAGTACCGATCGGATCTCCCCATCGCGTCTTTTCACTTTTTATTTTGTTTGTTTTGTTTTCCCGGAATACACGGAGTAGCTTAACGCACGGCATCAACGTTTGTCTGGTACCATCTCGAGGCCACGGCTGTCCGATCGCGCGAGTTGCATTTGCTCGGGGGAGAAGACAAACAGAGCAAAAGAAAACAGCGAAGGGAGGAGGAGGGGGGGTACCGCACGCGCAGTGGAGCAGCGCGCTTGCGCAGTCGCTTTCGACGGCCGCCCGGCCGCGCGCTGGCTCATTAATAAAAGACGGTGGTCCGGCAGCGCAGAGCCAGAACTCGGGGTTCTGTCGCCGCCGAGAGGCCCCGATGGCTCGGGGCCCACCCGCGGCGGGGTGCTCGTTGCCGGCCCATTTGCGAGGCGCTCGGCGCGAAAAAGACACGACCGTCTCGCGGCGCCGTTTTCTCAGAATCGGCTTTCTTCGCTCCTTTATTGTTGTTGCTGCGGGATGTTTATGGCCCACTTGACAGGAGGGAAGCGCGTCTCTGGGTTCCGGGACGCACAAAAAACGGGAGATTTAGTACAGTTATACCCTTGTTCCACGGGCACACTTAACTGCAGTTACGCTAAGCCACAGTTAGTGCACAATACTTGCGGACAACATTCTGCGGCTATGCAGTCAAAGCTATGGGTGAACGTGCGCTTGAGCATCTTGGGCACCCATCAAAGCAGTGCACGCGCGCTCTTCACTTCTTCTGAAATTGCTGTCCGAGAGTATAGTGCGGCAACTGTGGTGCCACGTAACAGCAGTTAAAGCTGAGTTAACCACAGTTAAGGGTACCCGTGTAACAGGGGTATTAGTCTGCGAGATTACAACAGGCCGTTCCCGTCTTTGCACCGATTGATGTCCAACTGGCGTTTTGATCTCGCAGTAAACCTGGTGAGACCTACTCTGAGGATTAAAGAATATACACGACGTATCCGACTGACTTTCTAACTACCATCGTACCGCTAAACTCGGTTTCACTTGAAATCCGACCTAACCAACGCTACAAACTGGCGTAGTCAGAAGCAGCTTTAGCATCACTCTTTTATTCGTCATCACCTATACTAACGCCCCGTCATACATTTCCGATCGTTTAAATCACCAAAACAAGTTGGCGCTTTTCTGCGTCATCCAAATGCGTTTTTTTCACTCGTCCGTTAGTCACACTTTCGTAGAAATAAACCTCCTTCCCCACCAAATTGATTTAAAAAAAAAAAACTTAAAGCTGAACACTCCGAAGCGCTTGACCATCCGATTGACATCGCTCATGCGCACGTGATTGACACGGAGCCAAATTTCCGAAAAAGGCTTCTCTTGGAATCTTGGCACATCCAACAGACGGAAAGGAACACCAAGAGATCCCCATAGGTGCTTTACCATCTGTGTACGCGCAAGGTTTACGTTGCGTTACAAGAACTGTGACCAAAACACCGCCTACTTAAGAAGAGGAAATACTGTTTCCTCATTTACGAAGTCGAAGAGTTTGGAGCTGTGACTGCCCCATACGACCAATAGTCACCCCTGAAGGAGGAGCCAAGTAGGCCTAGAAACGTCGGGACTTCTTTTTACGGTTTTGTAGTTGGAGAATTCTTTTTTAATTTAGTCATTTCACCCAACCGGACAGATCTCTAACGAAGACGTTTACCGTCATGATTTTAAAAATGCTCTCTCGAACATTTTGTTTTCTTTGAAACCTTGATTCTGCGTTTGTTTTGCCTGTCTGCTCTCTGCGTTTTATTGCGCTATTCCTCTTTGTAACGTCGTATGATCTTTAGGGTAAATAAATAAATAATAAATAAATAAAATCAATATAAACGTCGCTGCGATCTCCCTTTCGTGACTGGTCAGAAAGCTCGCTATGACGTTTCCAGTCGTACTCGTCACACTTTCATCGAAAGGAACTGAAAGCAATGTCGAATTGTTAACTTTGACTGCATTGGTTTAAGAACGCGAGGATTCCTCGCTTGCACCATGTTTTTCACACGCGTGCCATTTATCTTTCCATTCACAACTGACAATCCTGGTCATAACTTCAGTTATGGTGACGTCACAGTTGTGACATCGCCAGAGGGCGCCATCAAAACATCTCGTCTCCAATAGAATCTCTTAACCCCCATAAAAAGAAATTTTTGCAGTTATTGCGCTCCTTCATAGGAGCATAGTACCTGATCGCGTATATCTCTTTTAGCGAAAAGCTACAAGAACCTAATTGCGGATGGCGGTAAAATCTGAACCCTGTTCCGTCAGATTCGATTTCGTGCCTCAACCACAGCCTTCAAGTTACCTTGCGTTACAAAAGGTGGTATTGCTATGGCGCTTGGAACGCGTTTCGCCTGTTTTGTTGAGCGTCCCATTCCCCGCATGCCTTAAAAGTGTTCCCGAAGAGGAAATAAATAACAATATAAAAGCCGCAGTGTCGCGCTGTGGGATGTTACGCTCCTGGCCGTTAGGCGTTGAAGTTATACAAAAAATTATACCTGTCTCGATAATTCCGATGAACCCGGGGAGCAAAGACTGGGTCGTGCCTGTATTATGCCTGCGTTATCATTTGCTATGTTTGGTCGCTGGAGGCTTTCGGTGGGTTGATGAGATCCTTAAAGTTCGGATAAAAGACTACTAAGAACAAAGAAGAAAAAAAACAAAAAACGGCGATTGCGTGGTCATGGCTACTGTCTCTGTCTGTGCACTGCGCGACACTGTTATTCAAAGGACATGAAATCGGTGCATTTTCACCTTTCACTAAAGGGTTTGAGAGGAATCACATTTTTTCTTGGTTAAAACTGCAAATTGGAATAGTTGGTCCTAATACAAAATAAAAAAAAATATGCAAAAAAAGAAGAAAAAAAAAAATAACGAGGACAAAGAAGGTGGGTTGAAAGTTTGAGCCACAGGAATAGGACAGATGCAGTTCCGAAGGGGGAGATATGGTAGTTACGCCCTGCCCTGTGCGACTCCTTCTTTGTCCTAATTGTTTTGGGCGTTTCCCACCAGAATTGTTAGCTTAGGCGAGTGCCCCAAACGAGCACTTTCCACTATAATATCTGAATAAAATGGGCCCAAGGTAGACAATTGGCCATGGGCTCAGATGGTCTTTCATTCTTTTTGTAATAAGCATTGACGCTAACAAAAATGAGATGATTGGTTACTTTCTTAGACACATCTTAAGTATAAAAACAAAACAAAAAAACAA